>JANBVN010000168.1:0-68990 GCA_030052785.1 Coniochaeta hoffmannii | reverse complement strand
CCGGCCGCCGTTCTCGTCGTCCGGGTCGTACTCGAGCTCCTCCCCGCAGCTGGGGCAGACCACGACCGTCTCCTCGCCCGTGTCGCGCGTGAACCCGTCGCGCGCCGCCGGTGGGGCGATGTGCACCGGCTTGGGCCGCGCCGCGGCGGGCGGCTGGTGGTCGTTGATGCCGCCGAAGCCGTTGGCGCCGTAGTTGAACTCGACCGGGTTGTCGGCGAGCGGGTTCTCGAGCGCGGGGAAGTTTGCTGCCGCCGCCGCCGCGAACGGGTGGTCCGGGCGGAGGTTCTCGCCGATGAACTGCACCTCGGCTTCCCCCTGGCCGCCGCCGAGGGCGATGCGCATGTTGTGCAGCAGGTCTGGCATGCCGATCTGTCGGAAGAGGGCGTTCATGTTGGCGGTTCGCAGGGCTTCGGCTCGGAGGACGCGGTCGACTAGTCCGTCGCGGCCCGGGAGTCTGTGCGGGAAGGCACGTGGTGGTGCTGGTGGCGGAGAGGCCTCCTCGTGTGCGTCGTCTTCTGTGAGGTCGATTACGGGGGGGGCGCCGGCTGGGCCGAGGAAGCTGCCGTCGCTGCGGGCGAATGACGGTGCTCGGCGGACTGGGTTGTTGCGGCGCGGGTTGTTGCGGGCCTGGTCGCGGGGTGCGAAAGGGTTGGCGTCCCTGCCGTTGAAGCGAGGTGCGTCTGGTAGAGCGAGAACTTCGTTGTCCGAGTCATCGCCGGTCAAGTCGATAACCGCCGGTGCGTCACTTTGTTGTTGTTGCTGCTGCTGCTGCTGCTGTTGTTGTTGGGGCCGACGTGGGGCAACAGCGGGTGAAGCTGCGCCCCGGCGCCTCTGGTGTCTACCACGTTCCAGATCCATCTCCATCTGCGCAATCAAGCCGTGCGCGTCGCGGTGAGGCGCTGGAAGCCGGTCGAGGAAGTAGTCGATACCGTTGGGGACTTCTGCCCTTCGTATAGGGCGCGGGTGCGGGTGTGGGATTCGAAGGTGCGCCTGTCGCAGTCGGCGAAGCTCCTCCTGCAACCTTTGTTGTTCGAGCTGGTGGGCGGCGAATTCGTCACGAAAAGCGTCGAACCCCCGAGGTAGGTCGGGGTAGAAGGCTAGAGGAGGTGAGGGGGGAATGAACGGTCCCTCGGAAGGTGAAGCAGACGAAGGTCTGGAGCTGCCGGCAGAGTGATCAGATGATGACGCCTCGTCGTCCGAGTAAAGGTGGCTGGCTCCGTCCTGCGAACGGCTCCCCGACGAATCTTCGTCCGAAGACTCCAGTCCTTCGGAAGAACTGTCAAGGTCGAAGCCGTCGTAACGTCTCGCTCTGACTTCGTCGTCGTCGTCGTCGTCGTCGTCAAGATCGTCGTCGTCAAGATCGTCGTCGTCAAGATCGTCGTCGTCAAGATCGTCAAGATCGTCAAAAACTTCTTCGTCTGTGAAGTGGTCGGCAAGCTCCTGGTGGATTTCGTGGAGAACCTCGAGGCGGGTAAGCAGTTCTTCTTCTCCCTCTTCTTCTTGTCCAGCCTCGGCTCCAGCAAGGGGATTCCACTGCAGGCCGCCCGGGGGCCGGACCTCGTCTTCAGAGGCTTGAGAGTCCTCTTCGTCTTGGGAGTGGTCCTCGACCTGCTCGTTGACCGAAGAAGGCAGACTTCCGTAATCGGTCTCCTCAGACTCTTCGTCAGAGATATGTTGGTCGCCCTGAAAGGGTATGCCGTAGTGCTCCAGCACCGCCTCCTCTTCGCTGCCGTGGTCGTCGCTGCTGGGATCGCTGTCTTCGCTCTCGTCTATACTATCCGACACGCTGCTCTCGGAGCGTAAGCTCTGCTCGTCCGAATCGATGCTGCCGCTCAGGTCACCGCCGTGCTCGGAACCGGCGTGGTATTCTATGTCGTAATCGTAATCGTCGTCGACGTCGAAGCCGTAGCCGGGGATGAGGCCGACAGGGTCCGCCAAGGGGGCAAACGGACCGTCCTGGTAATCGTTGCCCAGCTCGATGTCCAGGTCCCTCTGCAAGTCGTGGTCGTAGTGGTAGTCGTAGTCGAATCCTCCGTCAAAGAAGTCGAGAATGAAGTCACCCATTGCGTAACCGAGAGAAGCATTCACCACATTTCGCTGCACGACGCCCCGGCAACTTGGCGTGACGAAGTTGCCCTATTCCCGGTGGAGAAGGTTTCCAGCTCCACGTTCTAGCTTTCCGCTTTACGCCCCAAACGGCAAGATTAGTAAATGCCTTTGTTTCGAACACTGTTAGACTCTTTGCCGCGTGGCGAAACAGCGAGTGAAAGCCCCAACCTCGAATCCGGGACACCGAACAAACGGCGAAACAACAACCAGGACAGGAGGATCAGGGGGTAGTGGGCGCATTTATTACTGCCTTGGCAAACTCACCAGGTTTTCTTCGTCAAGCTCCTTGCTGTGTGCAGCGGTGCGAGCAGGCCACAGCAGCAGCTTTACGGTGTTTGACTGATGAAAGGAGGAAGATGCGGCTCCGTGTTGTGCTTCGCATCCGCCGGCGGGCTGCAATGCAAGCACACATCGGCGTTTATGTCTCCCAGGGCCGGCGTTTGGGCAACCTGCGTATTTTGCCGCCCCCGGACAGCTGTCAGCAAGCTGTGGCGTCATCGATCGGAGCTTGCTAAGCCCGAGCCTCGTCCCGCTGCCAGCTGCCAGCGCTTGCAGCTGGGGCATCTGCGTCCAATGATGGATGCAGCACCATCAACCGAATTGCATGCTTGAAACCCCAGCACATTCACAACCATCGGATAACAGTCCAAGGGAATCCATAGTGATATTCCTTAGGTATTATCAAGTGTGTCCCTCAGGGGTCTCTAGGTCGTAAGCGGATAGTAGTACAACGTTGCCACATGCCTAGAAGTAGCACTGTACCAAGCCCGTGTGTCTCCCCCAATGTCCCTTCCACCTCCCCGAGTTCCCCCAATCAGGAGGACTGTTTGCGCACCACACGCCACTATGCGCTCCAGGGTTTCGAGCCGGCCATGGACAGCCCTCCTTGGTCGTCCAGAATGACCAGACTCTTGGCCTTGTCCCCCCAGTGCAGGGCTTGAGCCTGCTCTTTGTACTCCAGCACCTCCTGCCACCTCTTCTCGCTCTTAAGGTAATGGTAGACCATGACATTGGTCGAAGTCGCAATGGCCAAGAACAGCCCGGAGCGGTCCAGCTCGAGACATCGCACGTCGCCATTAACGACCAGCTCCCCGACCATGGGCGAATCCTTCTTCCTGAGGTCGTAGATGGCGACGCGCGGCGTGGCATTGCTGCCCGCCAGGAACCAGTAGCCGTTTTCCGAGAAGGTGATTGTCGAGATCGGTTGCTCGGGGCCGTACTCGTACCAGGCCAGTTCCTTGCCTTCGACGAGCCCGTACACCCTGATCTTGCCGTCTCGCGTGCCCACGGCGAACAGGTTGCCATCGGGATGGATCGCGCACGTGGTCGGATCTGCAAGCGGGTTAGCGAGGGTTTGATTTAGGGCCATGTCAAATAAACAGTTGTGATTAGTCAACGCCGGAACTTACCAGCATCAATGAATCCCTGGTACACCGCACGCGAGGAGAAGAGGTCGTAGTAGACGTAGCTCCTGTCCTGGCTCACCGAGACGACGAACTGGCTGCTCGGATGCATGGCCAGACCGACCACGGGAGCAGTATGCTTCGCCCAACGCGCGAGCTCGGTGCCGTCTGTCTTGAGCACCCTGACTTCGCCCGTGGCGGTGCCCACGACGATGTGCAAGCCGTGGGTGGTCACCTGCGTGATAGGACACTCGGCGTCGAAGTGGTGCGCCATGCTCCCGGATTCGTTCGTGTAGACGGCAATACCTCCGGTCCTACCGGCGACAACCGAGAAGAATGGGGCCATGGCCAGAGCCGACGCCTCGGTCACCGTGCTATCCGACTTCCTAGCCAGCTGGAACGTCGCGACATCGTCTGGGGTGCTCCAATCGTCCGAAATGGTCCGTTTCCTCCTGAGGGTGGAGAGCCTGGAGTGCGCACACACACACACACACAAGTCAGCCAAAAGAGTCGGGGCAAGATGCAGGTGCAGCCGAGATACTCACTTCTGCAGCGTCTTGTTCATGATCTCGCCGGCATACTTGGGCACGGGTTCGGGATAGGCAGCCATCTTCGCGTCGTCGTTGAGCGTATGCACCGATTCCCACGAGTCCGAGTTCGAATGCTCCTCGCCGATCCTTGCCAGAGCCGAGCGCGCCTGGTCGCGCTCCTTGGTTAGCCTCGCGATCACTCGAACAGCTGCATCGTGCTGGTAGAGGGCCGTTGCGAGCTCTTCGCGCGTCCGGGCCAGCTGCTCTCTGAGGTTGTACGTCTCTATCGCCAGAGAATCCCATTCGTTCTGGAACTGCGAGAGGAGTGCCGGGATGGATGTGAGGGTCGGGGGCCGTGGCCTGACGGTGCGGGCCGATCTGATGGGGAGCAGGTCCTCGAGGTCGAGTTCTTCGCCAGACACCGGGTCCTTGCCGTTCTCTTCGACGTATTTCTCAATGAGCCGCTTTTCGAAGACAGCGCCGGATTTCTTGGATACCACGGGCTCCTCTGGGGCCTCGCCAGAGATTGCGCACAGCATGACTGCTGCTGCTGCTGCTGCTGCTGCTGCTGATAGTGCGATAGGTCGTCCGGGTGGAAATTGTGTTGTTTTGATTGGGATGTGCTGTTGACTTTTCGCAGCCGCATCCAGAAGGCTGGGAGTGGGGCCAATCCAGAGTCACGTGATAGAGAACAGAAAACTTGCACGTACCTGATACTCAGGCTCATAGTGAGCCTCGGACTTTGTGAGTAATTTGTTGAACTGCTCTGCCTCAGGCTCGGGCTTGAGCGGGAACTTCCGTACTCCCGGCTTGGGCTTGAGCGAAGACTGTTGTACCTCAGGCTTGGGCTTGAGCGGGAACTTCCGTGCTCCAGACTTGGGCTCGAGCGTGGACTGTTGTTCCTCAGCCTTGGCCTTGGGCTTGGGCGTAGACTGCTGTACCTCAGCGTCGGACCACCGTACCTTCTTAGGCTTGGACCCAGGCGTGGACTGTTGTCCCTCAGCCTTGAGCTTGGGCTTGGTCGTGGACTGTCGTAGGGTAGGCCTGGGCTTGGGCTTGGTCGTGGACCGTCGTCGGACAGGCCTGGGCTTGGGCGTGCGCTGCTGCACCCCGGGCTTGGGTTTGAACTTAGACGCCCGTACCTCCTCAACTTGCGCCTGCTTATCGTCCAGTCCGCCTACCTTGGGGCTGAGCTTACACTTCCGTAGCTCAACCTTGAACATGAGCTTGTCGAGCTTGTCATCGAGCTTACCCAGCAGCTCCCCAAGCCTGCAGGTGGCGTTATACTGCGCTAAGCCAAGGAAATCAAGCAGCGTGGGGTGATTGGTACCGAACTCAGGCGATTCATTTATGACCGGATTCCACATCCGAGGAGGCTTCTTGGGCGGAGGGGGCTCGGGCTCAGGCTCGGGCGGAGGCGTATAGCGCTTGGGCCGAGGGTGGGCGATGGATTCGTCTGATTCCGAGCCCGAACTGACCACTATCCCTGGTACTTTGAGTATCAACACAGGGGGAGGAGTCTTCTTGTGAGACTCTAAAAGTTTCAAAAGCTTCTGGCGGAGAGAGAGTTCTACCATGATGGTTATAACGATGCTTGGGGGGAGAAAAGAGAAAAGGATGACCAAGTTCGGAACCAGGAGATGGCTCAAATTAGGCATCTATTTACTGATCCTCAACATTCAGGAGTCCAGTATGACCCAGCAGGTTCGACTAGACCTTCTCGGAATGCCTACTGAACGCTGGCGATTTCCCGCAACTTGAGGCAGCTCACCCGTGGTGGTAGGACCACCCATCATCAGCCAGGAGAGACCGTTGCGAGGTTTTGCTTCCTAGACCTAGTAGAAGAAACTACGTTGAGCTAATGCTTCGACAGGTGACGACCGTCCAGCGGTGCAAAGATGGTACGCAGGTGATTAGCATCCAGCGGGAAGCGCGAGCCGCGATCCCTATCAGTCACACACTTGCTTCTTTATCGAACTGCCCGTGTCCGGCATTTCTGCCAGGCTCATCCGTTAAGGTACATTGTGAAGCCCTCCCCGTTGCTGGGTATCTATTTAGGTTAGGAGTTTCCGTGATCAAGACTTGGTTGGGTTGCTGGAGACCATTGCATTTATGTCTGGGCAGGTATCTCGGGCTTTCCTTTGCGCACAGTTCGGGTCTGTGGCTTCCCCCCATCTGCTTCTGTCCTCTGAGGAAATGGCATAGCACTGCGTCACTGTCGTAACCTGATCTATCTTGCCGTCGCTCAGCACCGTGATGCGGCACAGCGTCCCATGGCCAGATTATCATCCCTACAGTCCAATGAACCTCAGCAGCCAGCGCGTCACGTTGCAGCCGCTACCCCTCGACCGGCGGCCGCGGCGTCGACGGCGTCTCGTCCGCCGTGTCGGATAGTCGTCGTAGCCGTGATAGCCTCCGCCGTAGGGTGTTCCTGGAAAACTTGCGAAACCTGTGTCTCCTTAGCAGGTGCAATTCGCGGTTTGGCCCTGCCCCTTCTGCCAAGGCCAGAGTCAACTTACCTCTTGGACCTGGAGGGAACATCCCGCCAAGAATAGGAGGCACATCCTCGCTCCCGTCGTCGCTCCCTGGACCGGACATGGGTATTTGTCCCCCGAAAGGACCGACACCCACTGGGTATGCGGCGTCGCCTCCTGCTCCTCCTCCTTGAAACGTGGGGTACTCCCGCCATGGGATTGGGCCGTACCGTCCAGCTGGGTGTCTACCACGTCGACAGAACGGCGCAGAAGAAACAGAACTGGAAGTGTCGGAAGTCGCCAGAGACCGGTGGCGGCGGCGTCTATGGCGATGGCGGTGGCGGCGGTGACTTCTCCGTGGCGACGGTGAGGGCGAGACTGTAGGTACGTAGACGTATGAGCTTCCCGAGGAGGCAGACGGGGAAGCGCCACCGTGATGGCCTAGGGGCACGCGCCGTTCGTAGTAGCAGTAGCCCCTGTTATCGCGAACCAACCGCTCCCTTCTGTCGTTTTGCCAAAACCTGTTGCGACCAGCCATGTCGTCAAGCTCAGGTATTGACGTCGCCCAAATGTCGTGAAGCCTTGTAGTCGACTTAGCAGGGGCTCATCTTGCTTGGATGCATGCTTAATGACAGGAGCAAAGTCGACAACGGTGAATACGTCTTATATACCATGCTGGTACCTAGTGCAACCCAGCAGGCAGGTAGGCTTCCAGACTGAACTGGCCGTGAGCAATGTTGCCATCAAGGCGCTAGAGTCCGTGTTTGCGTAGTTCAAAGGGCTTGGTGGAGTCATCTCCTGGCTGTCAAACCCGCGGTGCTATGGTTTGCTGCTCTTTCGACACTGCCTGATATGATGTGTTTGGGATCAAAACCCCGTGCGAACACTACCGGCGGCGATGCTATTGATACTCCCTCACTGTACTGGTAGGACGAATTCATAAATTTGCGCCGTGTCCATATCCCTGGCACATACAAGAAGCATTTGACATGACCTTCGAAGCTGAACCCTCAGTCCAGGCGAATCCGCGGGACGAAGTTTCACAGGTAATGGGGCATGGCAAGCTTGCACTTCACTTGTAGCGCGCCCATCGTACAGCTCATGGGGTGTGCGTCCTAGTAGAACAAGCATGTCCGAGAACGAGCGTTATGGTATGGATTCAGTCTCTACTTCTATCGAACCTCGTCTCTTCTAGGGTCAGCGAGTAGCGCCATGTAACATGTAGTCAGAGTCTGCCCTTGGACCCTTTAGCAGTATATGTAGGCTGCTGCTGGAGATCTCCCGCAGCGGCATCATGAGGGATATTGTCAGAGAACCCAGCTGCTGATTTCATACCAGATTGAGGCAAAGAAGAGGTACGGGTCGTATCGGGTGCGGATGCCGTCGAGTGCTCTTTGAGATTTGGAAAGGTGTCGGGGTCTCTGGCTTCTGGGACTTTGGCTTCGAAGGATGTCGTGTGCTTTGCGTTGGGATCCTCGAAGCCGTGGACTGAATATCCGGACATGGTGACGAATGAGCCTGAATGAGGGTCAGTGAGGGTTCTGTGGTCTGTCTGAGTCGATTATCCTTTGCGCATAGACTTACCCGTAGGAGTTGGTCGGAGCTAGCCAGGAGAAGTTTTTGTAGGAGCGGTGGTCCAGCAAGTTGCTTCAAGTTGGGGAAGCGTACAGTAGTGACTGAGAACGATAACAGCTCAAGTGGCCTTTCCAACCATAGAGTTGAGAGAGGGCGCCGACTGTCTTTGACTGAGGTTGCGGAACGAATGGAGGGATTCTGGAGAATAATGTTGGCTCAGGAATCCATGGAGGCGTGGCACTGTTGGGACTGTGATAGCGGTTGCAACTGCCAGCGTCCTGAAGGAACAAGCCTCCTGCTCTCTCCTTGTTCCTATCTCCCTTCCGGTGCGACTGCCTTTGGCGACTGAACCAACCCCGAAGGTCAGGCTACCAATGTCCAGATTCGTTCGTAGGACCCGTGACACCCCGTTTCAGGGCAAGCGGTATACCGATGGGACATTTGCCTTGCCGGTCTTCCTCCCCCTCATTGTGTGTGCAAGAGGACTGACGAATGAATACAAGCAATCATGATGTTTGCATTGTCAGGGAAGAAGCCCACTGTACCTTCCAGAGGTGGCCTCCAAACTGTTTGAGTGTAAGGTAGTCACAGGAACACCGTCAGAAACGGACTTGAATCTCTTCGCTTGCGCCGTATGGCAACGCATCTTCGAGTGGTCAATGGGTCATGGGTTAAAGAGTTTGCTCACGAACGTGTTATTCCTCACTTCTCCGCCGCAGCCGCCGAAGCAGCAGCAAGCAGCCTCTTAGCCCTGTCATTCGCAATCGCACACATGGCCTCAATAGCCTCCCTCTCCTCAGCCGCATAGTCTCCCCTGGCGATCCGCCTCTTCATATCCTCCATTATCTCCGGTCTTCCTCGCCCGTTCACGAACACGACGTATCTCAAACCGGGGAAGGTGTCCTCGTACTCCTTGTTCAGCGCCGCGAGCTGGGCCAAGACCTCCTCGCTATCTCCGCCCGAGCGGAGATTCGCCTGCTCGGCTCGGCTCAGTGCGCTGTCCACCTTCTTCTCGCCGAGTCGTGGATGGGCTGAGAGGATACGGAGGAGGGGCTCTTTCGCTTGTGCGCCTTTCTCGTCTGTGTCTTTTTGTTCGGCCGATGGCTCAGTGAGGGCACCAGCCACGGCAAGGAGGACGTCGCGGATTGTGGATATCAGCTCATCGTAGGAATCGAAGGACATGGTGTGCATGGTCGGCAGCGCGAGGGCGTGGAGGTCGGGCGAGGGCTCGAAGAGGAGGTCGAGCGTTGATGTTAGGGCGGCATCGGAGAGCGTTGGGAGAGACGTTATGGCTGGTAGGAAAGGAGGGGCGGTCGGGTTGAGATGTGAAGACGCCGACATGTCGAAGAAGGAGGCACAGAACGTCGAAGTAGGCTCTGGCTTGTCTATGTTGAAGCTGATCCGGACGGGGGGGGGAAAGAAGATAGGGGCTTGATCTTGAGGTGCAACTCGCGTGGTGAAAACGAACCAGCACTCGGTAATATCACAGCTGTGAGGAAGCGGGAGGGAATGGAAGAGGGGCAATGAGCGTATCTCCTTATCAAGACTGTCGTCGGCCGGTTGTTTGTAGCGATGGAGCTGTCTGCAGCTTTGATGGTGGGGCACTGATAGCTCCCGCTTCCCGGACCGCCGGGATCGGGGAGCCCAGGTAAGGTAAGGTACCCTGCAGATCATCGTGGGGCATGTGGAGCGGCCAGAGCAGACCCGAGACAAAGGGAACCATGGCCGATAAGGTTTGGATCCATTGGGAAGGGTGCGTTTTATCGCGACTTCATCTGACGCATATGTTGTGTACAGATATCTCTGGACACGGAGTTTGAGCTGCTGTTGCTGTTGATTTTTCTCCAGAAAAGTTGCCTCATGCACCTGTGCATACACTTCCTGTTCAGCTTGTTGTTGGTGCGAAGACCGTTCCCCATCTCCCCGATTTGTGGACCGGTCAAGTTCGGCCGGAGCCGGGCGCTTCAAATCGCACGATTGCCACAATGACAGTTCTCTTCCCTTTTGGTCTCCGACATGCTTCATGAGCTTATCCAATGATATTTGGCTTTGGCCATTTGCACCGATGTGTTGGGGATCTCGAAGCTCTCAGTGTTGGTCTGCCGAAGTCCGCAGATCAACTTCCATTCCATGGCTCCGTCATTTCGCACCGCCCATGGCGCCCTTTTTCTGTGCACAGAACCGCCTTAGATGACTCCTGAAATCAACTAAACGCTTTTGCGAAAATGCCACTAAGCTCCGGTGCTATTTCCCCCAGGAATTGTCAAGAAAATGTTCAAGTGACCAAGCCATCACCTTGCTGTCCATGGTATCCCGTCCATATCGTCCATGTAATCCTCGTAGTGGCCTCCACCGTCCTCTTCTGGCTCGTCATCAACGCTTCCACCTCCAAAGATCATGCCGAAGTCAGCGTAGACATCGTCTGGCTCGTCAGTACACTCGTAACGGCTCTCGTGTTCCGATGTCGGAAACGCGACTTCTTCTTGGTCGTCTAGCCCTTCGTCGTCCTCGAGATCCACCGAGGACGAAGCCCGAACAGCCCTCAGCACAGGTGACCGGACTGGTCTGATCCTTGGAGAAGGTGAAAGCTCGACTCGAGCTACTTCCGTTGCCTTGGCGCGCGGCGAGATCGGCCGCGGCCTCGCCTCAACTGCTGCTAAAGAGAGCTGGAAGGGAGGAATGTTCTGCTGCTCGCCACCTTGTCCAGACGACCCCGAGCCTGCGAGAAGCGGTGCGGAGGACGAGGTGACTGGGAAGCGTGCGCCAACGACAAACCCAAGCCCTTGGTTCTGCTGCAACAGCGCTGCGTTGGTGGCTAGGTCTGCCACACCACCATCGCCTCGCTCCACCGCCCGTTCTTTCACGCTCAGCCTGAATCTGTTGATCACAGCTGCTCTTCGAAGGAGACTAGACGGGCTAGGCTGACTGGTATGGTGAAGTGGCGTCGACGTTGTGCTGCCCATGCGCCTAGCCGACAGGACGGCGGCCAGTTTGAGGAACCGCTTGTCACCACTTGTGGCGAACTCCCGGTTGATGATATGTGTCGCTGGCTCAGAGAAAGGTCGTGACAGCCTGGAAGTGACCATGTCTCTGCGTAGACGCCGCTTCTTGCATCCTTGGGAGGCCGTGTTGGGTCCATCGACGTCGGAGACAGCTCGGCGCCTCTTTAGCGAACCCCGAGGCTTGCGGGAGTAGGCATAGGTGGCAGTTTGAAAATCATAGACTTGCTGAGTAGGGGACATAGCTTGTGGGAAGGAGAATGTTGATCCTTGGGTTAGCGACTCGCTGGACGAGCACATGAAGCCACTAGACCTAGCGGCGTGTGGTGGTGGCGGCGGCAATCCACATTGAGGCCAGACAGGGTCCATAGATGCCGTTGATTGACACCTGTGTAGACCCTCCTCGTCCACCTCACTGGTAGCCCCCAGGTAGCGAATGGCGTGATTTCCCGTTGGCGTCACCTCCACAAACTCCGCATGTGATGCTGGGAACATGTGCAGGAACGTCTCCCCAAAGCCCGTACGCCCAACCTCGGTGTACCGTTGATCGCGAAAGTGCCATGGCCCGTACTCCTTGAACAACTTTCGAGTAGCTGGTTCGACCTGGAAAACCAGGGCATCCATGGCTGGCCCCGTCAGTTCCGTCCCCTGCACCCCGAACAACGAGCTGGAAGCATTGATCGTCTGGCCTCAGCCCAGCGAAAAGGACGTGCCGGCGGATACGTAAAGTGTATGTGGGCGTCAATCAGAGTGACATAGCAGACGCAAATGGGTGCCTTCAAGATAGGTTACCGAGGGCAAGATGGTAGAAAGGTGGAGGTGTGGGCTCCCCGTTGCAAGAGGCGCGAGAACGTATTTAAAGCTGAGGGAACAACCAGCCTGTCGGTTCAGGGTGGGGTTGTTTTCAAGGCTGGGAGGGGGTGCAGGGCCTGGTCTACCTACGGTATGTAGGTATTTCAAGGGTACCAGGGGAGAGGCTTGGCCCGTTTACCAGGTACCTGTATGTACACACAGATCCTTTCGCGGCTAGGATCCGAGTACTAAGTATAATTAAGATGAGGGAAGAAGGCTTTTCACGGCGTCAATGTGGAAAGATGTCGACAAAAGAGGCAATGTTTCGAGACGGGCTTGCCGGTCCAAAGTCTTCTGCTCCTGGATGCCGGGACAATGGGCCCTGAGACGTGGGAACCCGCCCAGCTGCTGATTCGTTGTCCGCATGCGATGCTTGAAAAATGGAGGGTTGCAAAGTCGGGGAAGAAGCAAAGATCCGTCAAATGAGGGCTGATGACAGGGGGGGTTCGGTGTGGAGGCGGAGAACCTGGGGAATTGGCATGCCGTGAGGAGCCAATCAAAGCCACTGAGGTTCATGCAGATGACCAGCAAAATCCGAGGTGGCTTCTGGCTGACGTGTGGCTCCTCGCAAGGGTCTTTCCAGGGCTCGTGTGACGGCCTGGCATCGAAAATTGGAAGTTCGTACCTAACTAAGGCTTGTGAAGTCGGGCAGCAACATCGAGACGTTGGGGTCGGCTGACATCTCGTAGCGTCCATTCTAATTCTAGTTGGGTAAGGTGGGCAAAGCCCGGGAAAGACTGTATTTCTTTCGCTTGAACTGATCTTGGGCCGTCCTTTCGACGAATCCGACTCTCTGTTGGCTGAACATCCATTCTCCTCGGGGATCCAGGTTTCTGCTGTACATTAGAACCAGTAGTGTAGCGTAGAACGAAAGACCTTTCCTCAGCGGGTCCCCTTCAAGATCCCTGCGGTCCGTTAGCGCGATGCTTGGCTAAAAGTCCAATGCTTCCAGGACCCGCAACAGATCGGCGGTCTCGATGGACCGGCTCCGCCCGACGGGAGTGTCCGGCGCCGAGAGGGTACCTTACCTAAGCGGCCAACGTACATGCTGCTACACACCACCTGGGCAGTAAGGTTTCCAGAAGACTGAGGCATTTCGATATCGTTATATCACGATGCTAGCTGATCTACACTCGAGAAGCGCTGTGGTATGGGAGGGTTTAGGGGACAATAAGTTTTGTTGACCAGGCCAACTATGTGATAAATGACGTGATTGTTATGGTTCTCTTCCATATCCTAGCAAGACTCAAGGACCTTGAAGTCCACGTTCCCGAATCAGTGGCAAAGTCTATTATACCATTCGTGAGCCCCTGCACCAAGTTAGCTACTTCTCGCAATTAAGGAGATGGAGGATTTCGGATCATCTTACTGTCTCCATTGAACTGGCTCCCTGGGCAGCTTCTCTTCCGGCAGGGTACGAAGTTGTAGGTCTCCCAGTAGTACTGCATCGAGCACCACCCTCCAAGTCCCCGCAGAGATTGTTTTCGTGGATGGAACAGGTTTTTGTGTTCTTCCGAGATGAAGTATTTTGCCTGAGAAGAGTCAGCTTCCGTCCTCATCCTACCCGAGGGTAGTTTGGGGGAAGTCTCCTACGTAGCATGGCGGTAATCCTTCCGGCTTTGCCATGACTGAGTCTTCAAATCTGGCAGCGTGCACCATTGGCATTGCACCCATTAGAAGTGCAAATGCCAAAAGAAATGGCAGGATCTGTCGAAAGTAAAACATTCTGGCTGAGGTGGCTTGGCTGTGCACAGTTTCTGACGAAGACGAATCTGACTGGGAGAAATGGATGAATACGTGTATCAAGAGGCCACATAGTCGATCACAAAAAAAGGGGGAAATGGCAAGGTGTACCAAGCTTTATACTACTACCGGATTCGCCACGTAGCCAGACAACTGACGAAGTGCGAACTATTTAGGTTTCTACCATGCACCATTAAGGACGTTATACAAGTGAATCTTAATTTGAAACGCACTATCCACAGGTCAAAGTCAAAGCTGCAGCTACTGAGGCACCGACGGGAGTCACCCCGGGCCAGCCAGGGCATCCGTATCTGCTATGCAGAAAGGAACCTGAGCCTGTGACCATTTAACATGTTTCCTCGCGATGATGAAGATAGAGAAGTAAGCTTCGGTCAAGGCTACAAGAACAGAGAGCGTTGTCCTTGAGCACTGCCCATCGGATACTTGGCTTGTCAATCCTGCCCATGTCGCGAGCCGTGACATAGTCAACCTCTCCAGCGCCACACACTTCTTGCTGTCCTTGCTGCCCTTGCAGCGTACTCTGCGGTATGTACAAGTTAGCTAGG
The DNA here is from genome assembly GCA_030052785.1 of Coniochaeta hoffmannii. Classification (NCBI taxonomy): domain Eukaryota; kingdom Fungi; phylum Ascomycota; class Sordariomycetes; order Coniochaetales; family Coniochaetaceae; genus Coniochaeta; species Coniochaeta hoffmannii. The sequence goes on along the minus strand of JANBVN010000168.1, from coordinate 54,739 downwards.
CCACGTCTTGGAGAAAAGAGAAAAAGGTGGACTTACTCACTCGACGAGATGATATCAATGAAGCTTGCAACAAGTCGCTTGGATCTCTGGTCCCAGAATCGTGTCACCCGCCATCTAGCACCCCTTGGTACCCAGTGAAAAGGCAAAATGTCCAACCCTGTTCATTCCTGCTGCGTGCTGTACCAAGCAATATCCCAAAGTCCCATCCCAAAGTCCCATCCCAAAGTCTCATCCCAGAGTCCCATTCCGAAGTCCCATCTCGATTGCTTGTTGTCAACGGCTTAAGTTTGCGTCAAACTTGATTGCCTTCCTCCGAGGCATTTTGAATGTGGGCTTCCTGTCTCGATCACCGGCGATGGTTGGCGACAGGCAAGTCAAGATCCGTGTTGATCTTGTTCAGACTGAACAACTCTCATCTTTGCAATAGTTCGCCACCTAAAGGACAGGCAAGTTCCGACTCTCAACTAAAGAAATCAGCTAGCAAGACCCTTCCGAATGGGCAAGTGCATGACAGGACCTCATTGTAGACACCTGGAAAGGTGCAGCCGTCAAGAGGTACTTGTATGCCGTCATCGAGAGCAACAAGCTTACTCCTGTCCAAGAGCTTGTCGACCAGCTGTTTTGGATGTACATTTCCTTGAGTCGTCTGCGATATGCATGCTGAGCTTCTGGGTGTCCACGTCCGTGATGTGAACAACTTGGGGCTGCTTGTACTTCTCCGAAGGAGGTTTTGCTGACTTTGACTTATCGGCCATATCGGCCATAATCTTCGTGACGTTGACGGCGAGGACCTAGTCAGAGTCTCCTTTCTCTTCTACTGTCGTGTCGGGCGGTCAGTGCCATGCCGTGCAGCACGAAGCTCGAAGTCGACGGCACAAATCTCGCCGTCAATGTGCCGAATTCCGAGGCACTTGTTCAAATCCCTCCTATGCCAGCAACAAACCTGCCGGCACAGTTTGGAGGGGCGTTTCGCGTGCTTCCACCGGATCTGTCTCGCTCGCCCCCGCCGATGCCTCGTGTGCCTGATATCGTTGAGGCTGGTCCGTTGACAAAGGGTTATGGCCTATCAAAATAAAAGCTGGGAAATTTGAGCCCAGCCTTGTTCGAGGCCCTCTGCAAGGTCATCCTGTCTCAGAGACGACTTCAAGTGCCGATGAACTCCATCAGTTGAGGTACCTGTGATGCTGTCCGTGCTGTGTTTGCCGCTTTCTTCTCCTTTGACTTTGCAGCCGCCCACAATGATAGCGATGCCGCGGGTGTTGGTCTGGTATTGCAAACAAATCGTGCAATGTCCTCAATTGTTCGCGGAATGCTGTACCAATTTCCGAAGGCGGTCTGGCATGTGTTGACAACTGGACAGGCAGGGTCAGGGTGTCCAAATGACAGGTTGGGATTGAAGGAACGCATGCAGGGACTCTGAAGTGGTTGTTCTGGGGGCATGGCCAGGTGTCGGCACGTTGTGCGAACAGAACGTCTCGGAAAAAGGATGCTCAATTTCGAGGCCTTAAGGAAACTATTCCTCAGAAGGTAGTCCTCGGACTGCAGCCTGGAGGCTGCAAGTGGTTGGGAGAGATTGGTTGCTAGGCGAGCGCACCAGATGCGGAGGGCTGTATGTCTTGCTAGACAGTTGCAGAACCCAAGGCGGAGCCAAATCGTCAACAGATGTCCAACACTGGAAACCGTGTCGGTTTCTGAATACAGTTTCCGCGGCTCGTGGTATCATAGACGAAACAGACGATTTGAAGAGGGTCGCCTTGCCAAGCAGTCGTAGTACTCTGGGCGGCGAACGACTTGACTGGTCTCGGAGAGTGCTGATGGCGTGAAGATGGAAACATGCGTGGAGTTGCATGCCATTGTTGTCCTTGGCCGAAATGCGCAATGTGAGAAGTTGCGTGTTCCGAGTCGTGGATGGACTGAAGCCCAAGGCCCGAAGAGAACAGGTTGCGTCAAGCAGAAGGAAAGAGGTCGAATGGGATGAGCACAAGTTTGTGATGTCTGGGAGTTCTCGGGACGAGTACGGGGCAATGCTGGCCGGTTTATCGTCCTCGTTGGTCGCTCATGTTGCTTTCTGGCCTCGCTGTGCGAACAAATCCAGTGGTGGGTTCGGCTGCAACTGTATGGTCGAAAGTTTGATCAGATGTTCGAGAAGCTTCGCCGAAACCCCACCTCGTACTGAGGCACGTCCTTCGCCGATGTGCCGAACTTGGTATTGAACATTGTCTCAAGAGAGACGTGGACGTGCTGACACGATGATGTTGTCGACTGCGACGTTTGTCGGTGTACCGGTGATGCAAGGAGCAGTCATTTGGATGAGTTGATGCTCAGGATTGTCTCGATGGAGCTGTAAGCGCGATGATGCCGAACCAGAGTGATTGTTGTGAAGCACACCATCGCGAGGATGCCACCGTTGCTCTTGAAGGAAGGCGAGCGTCGACAGTACGGAAGATGACGTGACGTGTCGTGGTGGCATCATTGTATCGGCCGCAAAGCCACCATCGCGGGGAGGAACAGGTGCCGGGATAAATCCTACAGCCCTTCCCGCCCTACGATATGGCCATCGATACGGGGTGAGACATACCTCCCCCTGAGAGTTCCGTTTGAAGATTTTGCCTCGCGAGGAGCAAAGCTCACAACCTAGGTATCTCAGGCTCGGGCTACCCTCCTGCTCTTTTGCCGGCACGAAGGCCGGCTCACCTCATGAGCTCTCGGGTAATGTGCGGCTGCTGGGTGGTGGTAAATTTTTCGTGATTTGTCTCTTTCAACACTAGTCTCATACTGGAGGACTTGGCAGCATCTCGGTGTCGGATGAGCGGGCGTGCCCTACAGCATCTCAATGCCGGAGGAGCGGCCGACGGACCGACGGTAGCTGTTGGTGCCGGCCGGCACCGGGAGCAGCTGGGATCGGGTCGCCCCGGATCCCGCCGGATCGCGCTCGTATCGCCACCACATCTCGCCATGGGGAAGGTCAGAGAGGTCGCCAGGGTATCGGCCAAAGCGTCTCACGCGCGGAGGCTGGCGCCACGGCAAGAACCACTCCCAGACACGGTTGCCGAGCGCCTGCTTGGTGTTCTCCCACTGTCCCAGGTCCCATGGGTGGCGCAATCCGGCCCTGTCTTCCATGGTGAACGTGACGAACCGAACAGCTTGGAGACCATGCAACTGCTCAATGGTCGCCACCGTCCACTCCGTGATCTGCCGCTCCGCCCCTGGTTGGTTTCTCCATGTGAGGTCGGGGAGCTCACCAGCCAGGTTCGACACCAACAGAAGCGCGAACAGGAGCAGGGACAGAAACAAGGTGCGCATGTGCAGGAAGCCGAAGCCGACGGATCTCGCATCCGTTGCGAGCGCCACGATCGTCCCGATCAATGAGAGTACTCCGTCCAGCGCCAGGTACACCAAGAAGAGGAGGTACCCCTTGATGGTGTCCATGTAGACCGGCAGCCACAGGAACGTGCAGTAGTGGTCGTAGACTGGCAGGTGGCGGTTGAGTTGAGGGCACTGCAATGGTAGACTCGGTCGCCGTGTGGCGCCGCGTCGTCGCGCCTGCCGCACGTGCGATAGCGGCCGTTGCTCCGGGGAAGGCCTGTCACGAGCCTGTCCCTCTCGGCCGCGTCCGACTGCATGACCTTCTTGGGCGAGGTGGTGAAGACGGCCTTGGACTGACGACGATAGACCCAGTGGGCCCACGCCAGCGAGGAGATGCAGAGGAGCTTGACGAGGAGGGAGAAGGCGACAAACAACGCAACAGCCGAGATCTTCAAGGTGGTGACGACGACGTTGCCATGGCCGACCGTATACTTGGTGTCCCGCCCGGCGCTCAGAAACACAACGCCAAACGCCCAGTCGACGATCACCGAATACGTCGAGATGAGCAGCCACTACGTGATGGCAAGGGGAATGAAAACCGCCATAAACGACGGCATGTTAGCGGTAGACGAAACTGGTTCTGGACTGTTGAAGTTCGAAAAAAAACGGCTGATCTTCGCAGTCAGGACTAGTTGCGTCTGAAGAAAAGAAAGGGACAGGAACAGACTCGAGTAGCTGAGAGGAATTGGCACCTTATCTAGCCCAGTTCATCACGTCATTGGAATTGGAAATCTATGTATCACAGTAAGGCACGAAGACAAGAGCAGGCACACCACTGGCAGTTGGTGAGTGTGAAGTGAGACGGCCTTGCCCTGAGTCCTTTTCTTTCGAGGGCAAGTGCCTTCCTCCTACTGGTACCGCGGGAATCCACGTTTAGCACGTTCAGTTTGATCAAGCACCAACCTGCTCCGGCTTCTTTCCTGTTGTTTATTTCATATGAAGCTTGGGCTACACCTAACGTAAGGTGCCAATCAATTCCATCTCCATCCCTATCTGCATTGTTTGCCGACAGTCTCTTGGCCGATCCCAAGGCAAGGGTGTCTGCATCACTCGGCCTACTTCCATATCCATAGCACCTTTCTCGTAGCCATCACCTGGCCGTTTGACATTGAACATGTCAACATAATAGAAACATGGAAACCACGAGCAAATGGAACTCTGGGCGCGCCAAAGTCAGCGTTTTCGGCGGAGGATGCAAGAGACCTGCTGCCCGTGAACGATTCTTGCAGTCTCAACCAATTCTGCAAAGCAATATCGACTCATGAGTCAAACCGAGGTTGCACAGGCACGGCAAGTGCCTGAATTATGAGCATGTGCCTACCACAGTATCATACCTGATGGCAACCTGGAAGGTACCAGGTACCTTACATGTTGATGATCCTCCGCAGTGGGGGCTATCACAGGCAGTGGTCGAAAGAATGGAAGTGGCACTTGATAACTTCTGCTCCGTCAGACTCGGTGCTCGGCGTGCCGAGTAACGCAAATGTACCTAGAGATCACAGAGACCCGTATCGTCAAGCACCCCAGTAGGTCAACCCTTGCCTTAAGAAGGTTGACTAAATCAATTTCTGGACTACTGGGAAAGTGCCAACGAAACAATGCTCTCGGGTCCAACGTCGTTGTAATGTACCTCAGAATCAAAGCGCCGAGCGAAAACAAAAGCCACTCTAACTTCATGTCGCTCAATTCATCAGACAATGTGATTGATTTCGGGCCAGCGTACCGTTTTTAGTATTCAGGCTTCGGGCCCGGTCATCTACCGCAATGCTGGACGACTAAATGACAAGACGACAGCATGGCTCACACGCGACGATTGGACGACGTGGAACTTCTCTGTAGGGTAGCTCAGCGCGAGAGAAATTAAGCGAGCGAGTCACGTGACATTGAGGTTGCCACGTCCCCGCTCCAGCTGAAACGCGGCCTTGCTGACTGGACACTGGGCACTGGGCTGCAGGAGCCCGTCGTCACCGTCAGGCAGCGTTCAAAATCTCCATCTCACTCTCCCCTTCGTCGCTGCATCAGACTGAGATCAAAGGCGACTCCAATTAGCAGGACGGTTCCATTACATTCATCTCAAGACTCAAGGAAGGAAGTCGCGAACACGTTGAAGATGGTAAGGACACCCTGAGAAGACACAGTGCGAGAGGGGCGATTGCCAGGGCACTCTGACTAACCATTTTAACGCGTCAAACAGTCGGCCATAAAGCTCTCCAAAGAGCAGATTGCCCAGTATCGGCAGGTGTTCGATCTGTTCGACAAGGATCACACAGGTGAGTCTTCTGCCACTTGTGCTTGTTAAGCGTGTCAAGTCACTGACCCAAGGGGCCCTTGTTCTCAGGCGATATCACGGCTGACGAGCTGGGCGAGGTCATGAAAGGGCTCGGCCTGAACCCGAGCGAGTCGGAGCTGCATGATCTCATCGCCGAGGCTGATGTCAACAAGAACGGCAGCATAGACTTCCATGGTACGGTCTCTCCCCCCGCTTGAGTATGATTGTCTGAACCGCAGCTGATCACCCTCGCACAGAATTCCTCAACATGATGGCGAGGACCGTCAAGGAGGTCGACAGCGAGGAGGAACTGAAGAACGCATTCAAGGTCTTCGACAAGGACGGCAGCGGCACCATCTCGGCCATCGAGCTGCGGGCTGTGCTCCAGCATCTGGGCGAGAACCTGACCGATGACGATCTCGACGAGATGCTCAAGATGGCTGACAAGAACGGTGACGGAAACATCGACTGTAAGGGAGACTTGACCCATCGCCATCACAGCGCACTGAGAAAAAGCTGACTTTGAACACCAGACGAGGAGTTTGTCCATATCATGACCCGGGATTAGGATTATTCGAAGGTGCAAGGCCACCCTACAGTGATCGGGGACAAGGCGGCGGGAAGTCGTCGCTGCCAGACCGTGGGAAATTGCCTTCCATCGTCTTTGACTTGCTAGAAGGCGCTGGTATTGAAGGAGGCGCCCATTGGATGTATACGAGACATTCTGGTCTGGTTGACTTTTTGGAGGACTCGGTGCCGTGAAGTAGTCGTGCCTGTGGCTCACATCATCCTGGTAACCCCGTAGGAATTGATTTTGCCCTGCAGTTGATATCTCCGGCCCGACACCCACCTCTTCCCTCATTCGTGCCAGGTCAGCGTCTTGCTAACGGACATGAAGTGTTATCGGCTGTAGCTCTAACCTGCACATTCCGGGTTTGGGGAAGCAAGCGGTAAGCGGAGTGTGCCGAGAAGGTTGTGTGTGGAATGCTCACAAATGGGTGGAGAGCGGCCGGTCCCGGCAACGAAACTATCTAGTGATGCAACACATTGACGACCGCCGGACTGGACCGCCTGCCGACAACGTCCGCAGGACCTGAAATATACTTGAACAGCTTATCAGCTGTTTCCAGAGCGTCGGATTGCACAGTCAGCCTTGGCCCCATCATCTCATTGCACTTCCGGCAAACCATGGCAGCCGAAACAGTCACAGCGACAGTTCACGAGCCACAAATCCAAACTACACACCTCCGACTGGCCTCAGGTAACGGGCCGGTGACCCGTACAGTCCTCTGCACCCCTCTCCGTGATGCATCTCCATCCGAGATACCCATCATCGACATATCACCCATCTTCTCCTCGTCACTATCCGACCGCGCAGGGGTAGCCGCTCAGATACGATCCGCGGCGACAAACAACGGATTCTTCTACATCGCCAACCATGGAATAGCCCCCGACGTGATCGAGGCTGCCTATCAAGGCTGCCTGGACTTCTTCCGCCAGCCCGACGACGTCAAGGAATCGGCCCATAACCGCCAGAGCTCCTACTTCAACGGCTGGAAGCCCAGCCGGACAACTCGGGTGAATCCCTTTGAGTCGGTCGACAACCGCCAGTCCTTCAGCTGGACATACGATCCGGAGTACGACCCTTCGGTGGCGGACACCTCGTCCATCCCGCAGGAGATATCACGGTTCTTCCGCACAGAGACAAACGGCTTTCCGTGGAAAGCCACAGACAACATACCGCACTTTCAAGCCGCCGTCTTGACGTACTGGCGGGCGTGTCTCGCGCTGGCGAGGAAGCTGGTGAGGGCCTTTGCACTCTCGCTCGATCTGCCCGAGGACTTTTTTGACGACAAGTTCGCCTATCCCGACGCTTCGCTGGCACTGAATTACTACCCCTCATTGCCTCCATCCTCTACAAGTACAGAAGCAGCAGCAGGCGAGGTGTCGATAGGGTCGCATACGGACTTCCAGCTGTTCACCATCTTGTGGCAAGACGCTAGCGGCGGACTGCAGGTACTGAGCCGTCAGGGCCAGTGGATGAACGCGAGGCCGGTTCCGGGGACGTTCGTCGTCAATATCGGCGACTATCTGCAGCGCATCACGAACGACCGCTACGTGAGCACGGTGCATCGGGCGCAGAATCGGAGCGGGAAGGAGAGGATCAGCATGCCGTTCTTCTTCGGCTTTGGGATGCACGAGAGCTGCGGCGTGCTGGACACCTGTGTCGGCGAGGGCGGAGGCAAGAAGTACGAGGAGATCAGCTGTCGCGACTGGGTGATCAAGAGGTTGACGGCCAGTCACAAGACGAATTTCGAGACTGACGAGGCAGCATGATCTTCTTCTACCCGCTGTGCTGCCACCGCACGTTTCTATCTCTATCTACACTGTCTTCGTACCAATCCAGACCGGGTCTGAGGTACACGTGAAGGTGTCACTGTTGTAGTTGCGAGCGCACGCTGCCTGCATATATGCAATACCAACAGTATTAAACGAAGACCCGGTACCGCAATTGAAGTCTTCGCGAACCGTGAGTATGTTCAGCTCCGGGTCGAACTCGAAGCTCGCCTTGCTCGCACTTGTTGAGTTTTCGGAACCCGCGGACTTGCAGTCGCCGTGGAAGACCTTGCTCTCCTTGCCCGAGGTGGTGCAGTTGAACACTGCACCGTTGGCCATGCTCGTCAGGGTGAAGGACGGCCCAGTGTCAGAGGAAGGGATGCTGACGGAGCCCGGTGTTTCCGAGGCGGGAGGCATCTGATACTGCCGAAGCCAGTTCTGGAGCCGCCACGACTGGTATCTCTTTTGGTTGTCTGCGCAAGCTGCATTGGCTCCCAGGGGAACCGGAGCTAGTGTTGTGTTGAACGACAGCACCGATCGACTGCCACTGCTCGCGGTCTTGGGGATGCAGTAGCTCGTGCCCTCCGTGACGGTGTTGTTTTTGCAGTCAAGATCGAGCGTCAAAAATCCCGTCGCCAGTCCATCAGATCTACAGCAGAGAAGAGTGTCAGCTCCATATATGCGCAACTTGGGACAGTGGAGCACTTACCCTGATCTATCCGAACAGGCAAATGTGTGGCTGAGGTACATGGTCTTGTTCCTCCAGTCCACAGCAAAGGACACAGTCTTATCCTTACCAGCGCCGGCTCTGCGTAGGACGGTTAGCCCGCGTTTTTGGTCTAGTATTCATGGGCCCTACCCTGTCCAGATGCAGTCGCTCCAAATAATGTCCGTTCCTCCCTTATACCATCCAGCCCATGATTCCGGCCACTCAACATTGCATTCGTATAGAGGATAAAAGCCGTCACTCAAGCTGGCGGATATCGTGGCGAACTGATCCTGCTTGCTCGGGTCGGCGCTGTCCCATCTTAGTTCCAGCAAGTTGTACTGGTAGGCTCTTGGCGAAGTGCTGTTCAGGCTTCCACAAGCCCTGGCGGCGGCGGCCCCCGGGGACAATGAAACGACTGCCGCGAGGAGGGAAACTGCTACGCTTCTAAGCATTCTGGCGACAGACAGCAGGAGATGTGCAACCTCGCAAGCTGGAGATCACGGCTACAGGTTGACTTAAATTCCCGACGGATCCCAGGAGTCGCGGTCAGCCCAAGGGACGTGTTTGAGGGGAACCACTCAACTGCTGGCAATAATCCGACATATCCTTTCGCCGAGAAGCTAGCACTATGCGTGGGCGTGGGAAGTTGGAGTCGTTTCATCAAGTTATTGTTTACCCCCAATTCTGCCAAATTGCTCACGCAGCCGATCAAGATCTGCGTATCTTTCCCCAACTAATAACCCAGCTCGAGGATAACACTTGAGGGAACTTCGATAGCAGAATGGCAGGTCATCTGCCGGCATCAGTCAATATGGAATATATTCGCGCTTCGGGATAATGAGGTGGGTTCGCCATTCGAGGTGTGCAACGGCAACTGGCCATCCCCTTGCTATGCCCAGATGATCGTAGAAGGCTGTTATGTCGCAGGATCCGGAGTGTCCATAAAACATTGCCTCGCTCTTCTCATTCCGGGAAAGGTTTCGAGTCTGCCACTCCGCACCGTACGTAGCCTTGTGTTTCGACCAGGACCCGCTCAAGATGCAGTTGAAGAGGACATTAGCCTTGGGGCTCGTTGCTCACGAAGCTGCGGCCCAGCAGATGATACGCTTCGGGTGCTCGCAACTGGTTATCGCACGGATGGACCCTCTGGTCAACCCTGGCTTGGCTCAGTCCCCGCACGTCCATCAGATAGTGGGAGGCAACTCCTTCAACGTCAGCATGGACCCAGCGAACCACGACCTGGTCAGGGACTCAACTTGCACCAGCTGTACCTTCTCCGAGGACTTCTCCAACTACTGGACGGCCGTCCTGTACTTCCGAGCCCGCAACGGCACCTTCAAGCGCGTGCGACAATTTCCCAACGACGGTCTCCGCACGGACGGGGGCGTGACGGTGTACTACATCCCTCCCTACGACGGGAAGACCAAGGTCACCGCCTTCAAGCCGGGCTTCCGCATGCTCGTCGGAGATCCGGCCCTGACGACCGCAGAGGGCCAGCAGAGGCAGCTCTGCCATCGCTGCGGAGACGATCCGGGGGCTCCCTGCACCGGGAAAGGGGATAGCCAGGCCCTGCCAACCCGTTTCTGCGACCATATCCGCACCACCATAACCTTCCCGACTTGCTGGGACGGGGTTAACTTGGATAGCCCGGACCACAAGGGCCACGTGGCGTATCCAAGCGTGGGCACCTTCGAATCGACTGGAGAATGCCCGGCAAGCCATCCGGTGAGGCTACCTCAGCTCATGTACGAGGTTATGTGGGATGTAAGTCGCCTCCTTTTGCGGGATGTCTGGGTTGTCCACCCCTTTGCTAACTTGATGCATCGAGACCGCACCCTTCAACACAAAGGAGCTGTGGCCGGAGGAGGGCTCAAACGTCTCCCAGCCGTTCCATTGGAGTACCGGCGACGGAAACGGGTACTCGCAACACGGAGACTATGTCTTCGGGTGGAAAGGTGACTCCCTGCAGAGAGCCCTCGATGCTCGGTGCGGAAATGCCGTCTGCAAGGAACTTCGAACGCAGACCTCCGAACAGGCTCAGAAATGCACCTTGCCGCAGAATATCCCCGAGGATGTCGACGGATGTGAGTGTGCCCTGGATCCCTGACATGTCTTGCATTAATATGGATCAGCTAACCGGCCACAGGGCTTGACAAGATTCCAGGCATGGGCGCTTGAGTTGGGTAGCCAGATCCTCCATCTCGGGTCCACTTGATGATGATGGGATTTCTCCTAGCTTCCATTGATGACGAGAAGAAGTTGGAGAAGACAGGAGGTGGCATGGTCAAGGGCGCAGTAGGCAGTAAGCTTTAGCAAGTTGAACCGATAATTAAGCACGTCCCAGGAAAGCTGTAGCCAAGTCGTACCCAGTCCCTCTGGTGAATGAGCCGAGTGTCTGCTGCATCGGGGCGAGCTTCGTGGCGCGTCCGCTAATCATCCGGTTATCTCGTCGACGTTGCTGCGATAACTTCAGATGGAACCTCGCTGACGAAAGCCCAAAGTGTTGAATTCACACAGCTCCGGACGCAACGCAGGGTATTAAGGTTGCCTCTGGGAAGGAATGCTCCTCAAAGCTCCATAGCTTGCATTGGATGAAGCAAACTTCGGCTTTTTCTCCCTCCTACCTATGTGTTGGCCATATTTCTGAGAGTTCGGGTTCCTATTGACTGCCAGGTCACCTACCTGTCATTTGTAAGATGCTCAGCTTTCTTTGACATACACTCGTTGGTAAGTGTCGACTCACACTCGATAGGTTGAGCGGGAGCCCTATACAGCCAAAATTCGCAATGATGCGGCCTGCTTTCTTGTTGCTGCTCGCGTCAGCGCTTCCCAGTCCCCTCGAGCGACGGCAGACAGAATCACTTAGTCCAGAGGCGCCCGGTTCTGAGACATCACTTGACGTTTCTACCATAGATGCTGTCGTAGAGGACGCCACTATCACATTATTGCCTGCGGGCGGCCTTGAGACATCTGTCCCTGAGCCAACTTTGACCCAGACTCTAACCGAGACACAATCCCCTGATGTTGAAGAGGATACGACGTCCTCTGCGACCGACGAAAACACGATATCCTCTAATACCGATGAAGGTACAGCGTACCGTCTTCTGCCGTCCTGCCTCGATCCTTCCGCAGCACCTTACTGATGGTTGGCAGGCTCTGACGCCACCGTCACCGTCACCCTGACATCGACACACTCTGAGGAACGAGCTGCAACAACGACCGTCTTCTCCACGAGCTTGTTAACCCTCATCGCTACATCCACGAACTTCCTCATTTCCACCGTCACAACAGACAATGTCGAGACTGCAACAGTGACTCGCTACGCCACTGTCACCACGTATTCCAAACGCTCCACAGGCTTCTCTCCGATAGAAGACGAAGCCCAGCTCGAGCCCGGGGGTAGAGCAGTTGCGCGCCAAAATGCCCCTGCGACAGGAATAACGAGACAATCAACCACCTTCACTACCGTCACCGAGATAGTGTCCGAGGTTTCGAGCTCGACCGTGACTGTTACTGCCATCGCCGTCCAGCAAACAACATCCATCACAACGGTCGATGTGGTAGTAACGAGCGTCGTGCACATCAGTGCCAGCGCTACGGTGACGGTGTTCTCAACTCTGACGGTCACTCCCGCGTCCCGTTTCGTCGAGTTCACGACTGTCACCTCGGATGTGGCCCCGGAACCAACAGCTACGGGTTCCGCTGAGAGCACAGGCACTCAGACCCTAGTTGCGGGCGGAGGAGGGTTATCAACGGCAGCAAAGGCTGGCATAGGTTCCGGAGCGGGTGGCCTTGTCTTGCTGGTTTGCGTCATTGTCGCGATCGTCATACTGAGGAAGAAGAGACACAGGAGGGTACATCTGTTGGTCTTCCGGTCGCCGGCCAAGGCCCAACAGCAGCGACCGAGCACCGGAGTCAACAATCTCGAGAGAATGACGGCCCATCACGGACTCGCCGAGTTGGATACCCGTCTGGCAACGGTTCCCCAGGCAGAGGACATCATGCATGCAGTTGTACCCAAGAAGACCGCGGTGCATCGCAGTGTCGGGGCAGCCCACAGCGTGGCAGAGTTGCCGGTGCCGGGAACGGATGACATGGCCGAGCATCGACAACAGTCCCTTGGCCATGCGATACCGAGGTCTGCGAAGACAGAGCAACAGAGGACTGAGACGAATAGCGGGACGTCTCGGGCACCTAAAGGGTCTGCCCACGCACCCGCTCCAGCGGTCCGGCGTACGACTTCGCGGGGTCTGTCAAAAGCGACGGCGCAGGACATTGAAGGTTCAACGGAACGAGCACGGAAGTTTTTCCTGGCCTGAAGCACCTAAACAACGATCAAGCACAGAGCTGAAGCCGGCTAGGTGGCAGCGACAATACGAGCGCCTCGGCAGCAACACCAACACTTGCAGTATTGTCCAGACTAGACGTAATGCAGTAGATTGTGTAGGTAGCATACGTAACATGGTAATTGTGCTGCCAGATGATGCCCGTGCAAATTTAAGACATATCTCCCCCCCTCTGCTCGGAATGAGCTTCGGATTGCCGTGGGGGTGACGTCAGTGGATGGCGCTTGTCAAACCCATGCCTGTGTCGATCAGCCGCGCTAATGCACTACCTGGAGCTGCACATTCCCGCGTACCTTGTAACCTGGGGGACCTTCTTCTTGGAGAGGTCCAGCCCTTAATAGAGAGCTCGAGAGGAACTCTGGCCCTCAATGGACAGAGTCTCGAGGTCATTCTTTCGGCCTCATTTGGGACTTCTCGTCATCACATCCATCAGTCCTCATCGAGTTCCTGCGCACTCCTCAAGGTTTCACACAATGGGCTCCTACCCCAAGCCAGACACAGCCGTCAAACTCCCCACCATAACACTGGATACAACCCTCGCAGACTTGTACGCGCGCGCCACTCCCAAGGCTGCGTCGTCGCGCATAGGCTTTGTCTTCACCGGCGTAAACAGTGCTCTCGACCTAACCGACTCGTTCCCCCGCAACGACAAGTTCCTCTACCAGGACAGTCCATTCAACACCCTCCCGACGAAGAAGCTCGTCCGCACAACCTCTGCCTCCCTCCAGCACTCCCTCGCAACAAAGTACCTCTCCTTGATTGCCCAGCGTGACGCCTTCATCGCCGGGCCGGCGTCGTCAGCAGCCGTCATCTGCTTTCCAGTCGACGCTGCGGACCCAGAGCATTCCCGGCGCGAAGCCGAAGCGACCATCTCTGTGCTTGACCCCTCGCAAAGACCGGAGCTGGTGTTCTGTCCCGGCCCTGCGTATATCCCTCCGCTAAGCGAGTTGAATGTCGACAGGATCGCCTGCAAGGTCGTCCTGGACGGACTCGAGGGCCTACCCCTTACGGTTCCCCTCGAGACGACGTGGTACCTGAACTCCAAGGCCGCACTTGCCGACTCCAAGCTCCCGACGCCGCGGATGGATGTGGTCGAAGTCAGTGGCTTTTGCGCCGAGGCGAGCGAATGCTGTGAGGTGTGCGTCAAGGACGGAGCGGGTGAGCATTTCGTCCCCGTCGGCTGTTCTGGAGCCCGGGGTAAATGGATCAAGGCGGAAGAAAAGAGGATCCTGGATGCGGTTCGACGAAAACCAGTGCCGTTCGTCTTGAAGAACCAACAGACTTTTGGCGGGGCCGGGACATGGGTGGTCAACTCGGAGGAGGACAAGACAGACCTGCTCGAGACTCTCTCCGGTGCAGACGGTGTCCTAAGGAAGATGCTGGCGCGCGTAACTCAGCCGAATCACCACCTGAAACCGGCCACAATCATCATAAGCGACATGGTCAAGGATCCGATCGGTGACTACGGGATCACCTTCTTCGTCACCGACAAGGGAGATGCGATATTTCTCGGTGCGTCGGAGCAGATGACGGACAGCAATAACTCCTGGATCGGCAGCACCATCAAATACACTCACCAAGACGCCTTGCGCGAACAGTTCGACCCGCTGGTCAGGAGAACAGCAGCATGGCTGGCCGAAAAGGGCTACTACGGCCCAGCCGGAATGGACGTTCTCGAGTCAGGCACTCCCGGGCAGACCGATAGCCATACTGGCGAGGAGACCGCATACCATATCGTCGACTTGAACGTGCGGACGTCTGGATCCATGTGCCTGCCCGTCATGCGCGGCCATTTTACGAAGCTTGGTCTTAATTGTGCGAGCAGTTTCTCCCTTACCGTTAAGGGCAGTCGTGAGGAGTTCATAGAGATATCCCGAGAGGACTTTGAGTCGGGGCGGATGTGCATCCTGAGCTGGTACCACGATCTGAGGACCAATAAGAGTATCGGGGACGTGGTGATTGGCGGTTCCGACGAGGCGGACTTGCAGAAGCGGATGAAGAGGGTCAGGGATCTTACCGAGGAGGTTGTGTTTTGAGCTAGATGTTTCGAGTCAACGTTCGTGTTAACCACAACTGATACCACGAGATATCGTGTTGGACGTATAGTTAACCAGAGATGGAGTCAGGAAAGACATATCTCCGGACACAAGAGAGTTAGACACTGTTTGCAGAATTATTTGCGGTCTGCTCCAAGACACACCCAAAAACGTCCGCTTGGCCTAAGCACTGGATGTCATGGGTTCGGCAGCCGAAACTCGAGATGATGGAATGGGAATCGCAATCAGCAAACCGCACAAAGATAGTACATATTCGCAGAAGCTTGGAAATCGGGACCATCCCTTCCCCAACCCCCGGTCGTTCCTTGAGCATGCCATTGTTCGGACTGGCGTCCTACGGAGGACGAACCCAAGAACCCATCCATACATGGAGGGGAAGCCTAGCTGAATCTGTCACGGAGATTCACGCAGGGCGCCGCTCCTTACTCAGGTTGATCAACAGACCGGCAAGACCAGACAGAGCTCCGGATGGACAGCAAACTGTATGATGTACCCGCCTAACCAGTCATTTTCGGTTTACCATGACGGTGCTTGTACTTTTCTACCACGGGACTTCCCACTGCTCCTGTTCACATGTCGTTCCGGGGACGAGCGCGGAGCCAGGGCAAGCGTCACGATTGGCTGCCGAGTTGCTCCACATCGTGGATGCAACTACACAGTAAGTCTCGGTTTGTCGGAAGCCACTTCAACTACCTGGTACAGATGGGAACGCCTCCCGGTTCCTGGGTTACAGCTGCGAAGCTTGTCCTGGAATCACATTCATGTGCTCCTTGACCGCCTTCCCGATGGCGTGGCCTAGCCAGCCGCAATTTATGAGGATTGCGACGACGAAATCGCCCGTTTTAAGGTCTGATAGCTGGCCCCCGGTCGTCAAGCTGACGAGCGACACGTCCGGGCCGCTCTACCCTAGCGAAGAGATCAGCTGGGATTCTTGCCTTGGATTGTATATGCTGGTTGCCAAGTGACAACCTAGGGACGGCGCCTCCAGATACAAGCACGCTGTGCTTGCCCTCTGCTCCTGTTCATCGGACCCGTAGCATCCCGTCAGCTCACACCCCCGCTTACTGGGCTGTTCCACAGCGTCTTGAGGCCGCTCGAAGGACTCCAGGCCGGCCATTGCCTAAGGTATCCGAAGGCGACGGAGGTGAAAACACCGTGGATGCGTTACCAGTCCACGCCGGGGATCTTGGATCGACATCCGTCGCTGCTCCATCGGCCTTCGTCCACCGTCCACCAGTGCCATGGAGGCTGACTATATCTTCCCCTCATTTGCTACTTCTCTGTGCCTTACTCCCTCGCTTGGCATCGTCGTCGCCCTTACTCTTTAACATCATGCCATCAGTATTGCTTTCCTTAGCTGTCTTGGCCGGGGCCGCCCGCGCGCAGCAAAGTGTCTGGGGACAGGTAAGAAACACCACCCTTCACGCTGAAACCGCTGCTAACTCAGCTCCGCAATCAGTGTGGTGGCATCGGGTGGTCAGGCGCGACTAGTTGTGCGGCTGAAAGCTGCTGCTACACCCAGAATGCATATTACGCGGTCGGTTTGGACGGGTGATCTTGGGGAGATATGATGAAGTACCTTACTGACTCAAGCAGCAATGCACGCCAGGCACAGGATGTAGTGCTTCCGGAACGACGCTGGTAACTGCTACTACAACCAAGATAACTAGCAGAGGGACGACTTCTGCTGCCACACCTACCCCGACAAGTGGTGGCGGCTCTGGCCGCACAAGATTCGCCGGTGTGAACATCGCAGGCTTCGACTTCGGATGTTCCACAGACGGCACCTGCAACACGGCCAAGGTCTACCCGCCCGTCAAGAATATGCCGCCCTCGTACAACAACCCCGATGGTGCCGGCCAGATGAACCACTTCTACAAGGACGACCACATGAACATATTCCGCCTGCCCGTGGGGTGGCAGTACCTGGTCAACAACAACCTCGGCGGGACGCTGGATTCGACGAACCTCGGCTACTACGACCAGCTGGTCCAGAGCTGTCTCTCCACAGGCGCCTACTGCATCCTCGACATCCACAACTACGCCCGGTGGAACGGCGCCGTCATCGGCCAAGGCGGCCCGACGAACGACCATTTCGTGATCGTCTGGAAGCAGCTCGCCACCAAGTATGCCAGTCAGTCTCGCATCTGGTTCGGCATCATGAACGAGCCGCACGACATCCCCAGCATCGCCACGTGGGCAGAGACAGTACAAGCCGTCGTCACTGCCATCCGGAACGCCGGGGCGATGAGTCAGTTCATCTCGCTGCCCGGCAGCGACTGGCAGTCGGCAGGGGCTGTCATCAGCAATGGCAGCGCAGCCGCCCTCTCCACCGTCAAGAATCCGGACGGGACCACGACGAACCTCATCTTTGACGTCCACAAGTACCTGGATTCGGACAACTCTGGCACGCACACCGAGTGCGTGAGGAACAACATCGACGACGCCTTCGCGCCGCTTGCGGCGTGGTTGAGGCAGAACGGTCGCCAGGCGATCCTCACGGAGACAGGAGGAGGCAACACCGCCTCATGCCAGACATACTTGTGCCAGCAGATCGCCTACTTGAAGTAAGTGGGTGACAACCCGCCGCCGCTCAACCCCGGTGCTAACAGACCGTAATAGCGCCAACTCAGACGTCTACCTCGGTTATGTTGGATGGAGTGCCGGTTCGTTTGACAACACTTATGAACTGGTCGAGACTCCAACGGAAAGCGGTTCCTCGTGGACTGACACGTCGCTTGTCAAATCATGCCTCGCACGCTCGTCGTAAGCAGTGGAGCGTGTCGCTCCCATAGTCGGCATGATGTACATACATTTGGATGTCCGCCTCCAGATCGCTACGACGGCTGCTCGTGTACTTGTCAAATTCCGATTTCTATGTGTGGGACAATTAGATGAGGTCGAACATGTTATCTATGCATAATACATGAGGCGCTCAGCTTCCCCCCAGCTACAGTTCACCCCTCAGCTGGCCCCCTTGTATTCCTCAATCACGCTCCTGGGCTCAACATACTTGCCCAAGGCTTTATACGGTACATCGTAGCCAAAGGCCTTCGGTCCGCCGACCTCGATACCAAACTCGGTGTCGGTCCACCGCGGCGAGCAGGTGATGCCAACGACGGTGACGTGACAGCCGAAACGAAACTCCGGTACACCCAGCGCCAATCCCGAGCCGTTGTCGAGGATGGCGATGAGGTCCGGCACAGCCGCGACGACGCTAGCCGTGCCGTCGTCGGCAGTGTGCTCGGCAAGGATATTCTCGTTTTTGAAGGGGATCTTCAACGTCCCGCCCGACACAAGCGGCGTTGCCCGGCGGTTGACGGATCCGGAACCGGCAGCCTCGTCCTCCTCCTCGCCCTGGTCAAAGGCGGCGATATGCACGACGCCGTGCGAGTGGCCCTTGAACAGCCGCCGCTCGACCGCCACGATCTTGCCGCGGAAGATCACCTTGGCGGCCTCGGGCCCTCCGACCTCCTCGATGATCGACTCGGCGACGAGGGACAGGGAGTTGGTCGCCTCGCAGCGGGAGATGGCCCGCCCGACGCGCCACGCCAGCGACACGGTGTTCAGCACGCCGTAGTCGCGCACGTATTTGGCGTTGGTGGGCCGGGCGGCCATTCCCACGCGGGAACCCATCTCGGAGCAGGACGCGCGCAGTGCCCGGTCGACAATCTCGTCGTCGGAAGTCTTGACCATGAGTATGCTCTTGCCGTCACCCGAGTCGATGGCACACGGCACCAGCTCGCCTGGTTTGTGTACCGCAAGCGTGGTCTGCCAATATCTGCGTCACAGTCAGTGTCCGGGGTCTTCATGATACAAGCCAGGGGCATCTTACGTCGGATATGCTCTTCCCATCCAGTCTCCGTCAATGACAGGCGCGTTGAAGAAGCGAGTCGATCCGACGAGGAACGGCTCCATCCCATTTGCTCCGCCTATTTCCAGCCCCATGACCGCGTCGAAGGTGGTGATGTTAAGGTACTCCATCAAAGTACGGAAAGCCTCGACCGTTTCGATGCTCTGTAGTCGCTCGACCGACACGGCAGGCGAACCCTGTTTCTGTCAGCGCTCTATATTGCCGTGCATATCTACATCTAGACCACTAACAACAGGCCGCGCGCCTGGGAAAGAGGGAGCAGAAGAGGATTAGGGTTCCATACCATATGGCCGCCCCAAAAGATGACGTCCGTGTCCCTGAGAGCAGACTGATCGATGACTCGGATCTCGTATCCCTTGCGGAGCATGTCGCGGAGCTGAATAAACGACGGCTGAGGCGTACCGCCGCCAGCGCAGCCGAGTACGTAGCACCCGTCGGCAATCCACGCGAGGTCCGTCTCAGAGATGATCCACTCGTCCACGCCAGCCTCGCTCTTGCGGATAAGTGGCCGGTAAGCAAACGGGTCAATGGGTTCTTGTTCTGTCACCTTGACAGCAAAGTCTTTAGCTGCCTCTTCGATCTCCTCCTCATCCGTCTCCTCCCCGTTAGCGCCGTCGCTCTCCTCAGCCTCTAGGGTAGCGTGGAAGTCGATCTCGCCGATAGCCTTGACGATGGTCCGGATCTGATTGCTCACATACTGCAGCGGCATGCTCTCCACCTCGGCTATAGTGATGCTGGACGGGATGGCTCCGGCGGCAACAGCCCGTTCGACGGCGAGCTTCTTGGCGTGCTCTATGGCCTGCGCCTCGGTCTGGTGGGTCGTGCCCTGCACGATGTCAACGCTGCCGCAGACCTTGCAGATAGCAGCGCCGACAGCGTTGGCCACGTCGTGGAAAGGCGGCTTGATAAGTGTCGATGCGCCGTCGAGGTGGTCGGGGGCGAGGACAGCACCGCCGCCGACGAGAAGCACCGGTACGGGATCCGGCGACGTCTTGACCACCTCGATAGCGCGCTCTAGGAGGGTCTTGATACGTTTGGTGGCGTTCTCCACAAAGGCGCCGTCGAGAGCCTCGGCTTTGCTGGTGTCCCCGATCGCAGCACGGCCGCTGGCGACGGCGATATCCGTGGCGGTGCACACCGGACCGCCGAACACCAGAGCCTTCTCCGGAAGAAAGTGCCCGACAGACTCGGGGCCTACCTTGACGGTGCCCTTGTCGTCCGTGCGCACAAGAGAACCACCGCCGAGGCCGATGGAGTGGAGCTGAGGCATGGAATAGTTCACCCGTACGCCGGCAACGGTGACATATGCGGAGGCTTGACGCGGCAGGCCGGACGGCAGAATGACGCCGACGTCGGACGTGGTGCCGCCGATATCCACGACTATCGCCGAGGAGCCGCCACCGTCCAGGCGCGCAAGGTAGGCAGCACCCCTCATACTGTTGGTAGCACCCGACGAGAAGGTGCGGATCGGAATGCGCGCGGCAGATGCGGAGTCGAGGATGGTGCCGTTATTCTGGGTGATGAACAGGGGGCATGTGAGGTTGAGGCTCCGCATCGCCCGCTTGAAGCGACGGATTGTGGTGCGGGCGTACGCAAGGATTCCGGCGTTGAGGATGCTTGCATTTTCCCGCTCCAGAAAGCCAATATTGGCTACTTCATGCGAGCAGACGATGTCGGCACCGGGGATCTCTCGCAGCATGATGTCGCGGACACGCGTCTCCTGGTGGAAGGTCTCGTCTATGGGCGAGAAGACACCTGCGATGACTATGGCGTTGATGCCGCGTTCCCTGATAGCCTTGCACTGCTCAACGACCTGGGCCTCAACGATAGGTGCCTCTTGAGAACCGTCGATATGAAGCCCACCGTCGATAATGCCAGTATAGCCATTGAGAATAGCGGCGAGGTCGGGTGGAAACTCGGAAAAGGGCGGCACCTCACGCAAGAATGACCTAGACAGACGGATGACAGCGACTCTCTGGAGCCTCCGCGAATCTCGCTCAATGACGCTGTTGATGAAGTGGGTGGTGCCAATGGTGACACTGGCGATGCGGGACGGGCTTATGTTACCGGACTCTATGACGGCACGGACAGCTGCGGTGATTCCAGAGGTAGCATCTGGCGTTGTTGGCGTCTTCTTGAGGCTGATGATGCCACGGTTCTGATCGCCCTTATCAGCTAGGGCAAGGTCAATAGCAACCGCATCGGTGTTTGTGCCTAGTCACGCAAGGTCAGCTGTATCGCAGAGTGCTCTGGGTTGGGATGCTGCTCACCACCAACATCAACACCTATGCGAACGCTTTTCTCTATCACGGTCATCTTCGGTCAATGCTATGCGGCGAGGGTGGCGGCGGTGCGTAGTATGTTTCGTGTCCCGCCCGAGTCTCGCATAGACAGAAGCTAGAGCGCGTTATCTTCCTGTTTCCAGCTTGAGGCGCAATGCAACTTTTTGAAGGATCACTGATTCTTCGACAGGTGGCGCGTTTGTGCAAGACACAGGACAACAACCCAAGTCACTAATACGACTCCAGCGTACCGCCCAGCCGGTGTCGGCATTGGCCCGGTACGGTATGCTTCAAAACCAATGAGGGGCATCTTCAACCAGCGACTAGGCTTGGATTAGTTCAGGTGAAGCTGCACCGAAGATCTACTAGGGAGTCTCACGACACGAAGTTGCTATTAGCTCATACGTATCCCGTTGATGATTCAAGCGGTTGATCGGATAATAACCTGGTCGCCCGTTCTGTCCGCCTTCGGGTTGGTGTCAGACACCCATTGCTTCTAAGCCGACCCCAAGGTAAGGTAGTATAGGCCGATAACAGCTCATGCTTTGATTGGCATCTGTGCAGTCATCCTGATATCTCCCCGGCTGCCAAGAGGAAGCGAGACCCGAAGGAAGGGACGGCTCCACCATGCCGGACCCCGGATACTCCGCCTTACCGGAACCATCTCTGCCGATGAAATTGGGGGTAGGCCTTGGCGCACCACGGCACCGAGTGACCGGACCTGCGCTTCCTTGCTGATAACAGTCGCGCCGTTATCTTCAGCAACGTTAATCATGGTAAGAAAATGGCCGATTATTGGTCTGAGCCAATTGGCCACTCCGCGCAGACCAAGGCAGGAAGGTAAGGCCGAGGAGGAAGACGGGTTGAAACCCCGCGCTATGGAAACCTGACCTTGAGATCGACGCGTACGTACATCGGCAAGAGGCGACGGTACCATGCTTGCCATTCCTTGATGCAATGTGGCAAAGTCCCGAGACTTTGCTTATCGACCGGTATCTGCCGACCTGGAAAGATACATTGTCGAGGATGGCCGTGAGGCCGTCCAGGATCAGTGTCACACAGACCGATACTATTTACTCTAGCACGCCTTGTCTTTCTTAGCTTTATCGTGCTGTCTGACGATCTGGTTCTCGACCATCCTCGACTGTGTACTGTCGCCCTCCGCATGAGCTCTCGGTCACCTGGTTGACAAGATAGACGATCGGCGGATGTTCCTTATTAGCGACCCCTCCTGCCCATCCCCCTCTCCCTCCCCTCGGGTCCTCGCTGCCTCCGTCTCCTAATGCTTTGTATACTATCCTCCACGCTGAAGGTCTAAGGTTAAGGTACCTTGCCAACCATGAGTCTCGCAGCAGTCAAACGGTGGGCTCGCCTGCCCAATGACGAGCACTCCGTCTCAAATGTCTGGATTAACGAAGACATCCGGCCATTGCCGCCGAAGCGTCGGACATGGACCGTCTGGACATTCACTTCCTTCTGGACTACCAACCAGGTCGCAATCTCGAACTGGCAGCTCGGTGGCGCCCTCGTGGCCACCGGCCTTAGTGTCTGGCAGGCCATGATCTCCGTCATCATTGGGAAGTGCATTGTTGCCGCTGTCGCCATCTTCAATGGCTACGTCGGCGCCGAATGGCACATTGGCTTCCCCGTCGTCAGTCGCTATATCTGGGGCGTGCGTGGCCAGTTCGTACTTCTTGTTCAGCGCATCATATTATCCATCGGTAAGAGCGCTCTCCCGAGTGATCAACGCCAGCGCGCTGACCCGTCTGATTGTCACAGTGTGGTTCTCTGTGCAGAGCTGGACAGGCGGAATATGCATCAGCGCTATTCTTTCAGCGATCTTTCCGTCGTTTCAGAGGATAGGCAACGTCTTCCCAGCATCGTCTCACCTCGACACCAAGCAGTTTGTCGGGTGGGTCCTGTTCAACGTTGTGCTTGTCCCGGTGCTTTACATTCGCCCCGAGAAGATGAAGGGAACACTCTTAACCTTCAACATCATATCCGCTGTGACCCTCATCGGCATGATGATCTGGTCTCTTGCCGTCGCCAAGGGTGCTGGAGAGCTCTTGTCGCAGGGCAACAAGCCCATGAGCTCCGAGGAGCTTGGCTGGGGGATTACCAGCGGAGTCTCGACTGTTATTGGATCGATCGCAGTGGGACTGTCCAATCAGCCCGACTATTCGCGGTTTGCCCGCCGGCCTGGTGATCAGATATTTGGGCAGTGGTTTGCCATCATCTTCGCGGGGACGCTCTTCCCGCTTTTTGGCTGCCTGACTGCTTCGGCCACCCAAGCCTACTTTGGCGAAGCTGTCTGGAATCCTCGTGAGTGACCTTCTGGGATGGCCCTAATCGTGGCCGTGACTATGTCGCTGATACCCGTGTTCCTGCAGCTGTTCTTTCCCAGCTGTGGCTCGACACATCGTATAGCAGCGGAGCCAGGGCGGGAGCATTCTTCACCGGGGTGGGCTTGCTCGTCTGCCAGGTCGCCATCAATACGGTGGACAATGCGTTCTCGGCTGGGATGGATATGGCCGCCATCTGCTCCAGCTACATCAACATACGCCGCGGAGCATACATCGGCTTGATCCTCAGCATTGCACTTTGCCCCTGGGAGCTGCTCTCCTCGGCAGGAGTCTTCATCAGCGTGCTGTCCGCTTACAGTGTTTTCCTCGGCCCCGTTATCGGCATCCAGGTGTGCGACTACTGGTTCGTCCGACGGCGCCGTATCAAGCTGTCGGATCTCTACCATCCGAGGCCGGAAGGGATCTACTACTTCTGGCGCGGCTTCAACTGGCGATCATTCGTTGCCTGGGTGCTCGGTTTCTGGTCGCAGCTCCCCGGGTTCGCTCAGAACGTCACGCCTAACAGCGTCACCGTCTCCAAGGGTTGGACCAACATCTTCAATCTCGCCTTCGTCGTCGGGTTTGCCATATCTTTCAGCGTGTTCTATATCTTCAGCCATTTCTGGCCTCCCCCAGGGGTCGGCGAAGTGGATGAGTATGACATGTTTGGTACCTTCACTCCTGAGGAGGCGGCTCGGCTGGGAGTGACGCCCCACGAAGGATCGACTGTTGTTGAGGGCATAGTTGAGTCGGACGGGATGACCAGCGGGAACGACACGGCCTTGGAGAAGGGTTACAAGAGCTAGACGGCGAGGATTTTTCCTTCCAGGCGGAGTCTCGTAACAACCATCGTGAATACCATGGTTGGAATAACTATCTGTATTTCGTCGTCCGTCCACCGATGACAGCCAGCCAAGAAGATGATGCATTCTTTTTGCCGACTGCAAGCCTCAGGAACTCTCAATTCGTCGCTCCATCTGGAAGTCAACAGCTGATCAGACGACTGCCGTCCAGCCCGCACATCTGCACTTCCGCGGCTGGTGCCGGAGGGACTTCGAGATGTCGACTTGTACGAGCAGTGAGCCGGAGGTGCAATGCGCCCTTGGCCGCGAAGTGGCAACAAGCGGCCTATATGCATGAGATCCATACCTCGGGTGCAGTATCCATTCGGACGGATACATAGGGTAATGTCTAGTGACATGTAGATTGGTGCCTGCAGGTCTCCATGTGCACCCATGTGCTTTTTTTGCATCATCATGAGCACATTGCCCGCCCCGATTTCTTCCTTTTCTGTCGCTTGCTCCTGCGGGTACGCGTCCCGTCCCGTTGACGTTGAGTTGACTGACAAGGTGACCTAAAATGGAAAGAACTCCAGGTAGAAAAGGGAACAGAGGTGTATCCTACATGACGCTCCCCAAGATGGGCCCAGAGAGAGCTGAAGGTTGCTCCCAGTATCACGGTCGTCACTGCTCCACCTCGTCCGGTCCCACTCCGCGACATCATCACGCATTTCACTCTGGCGCACCTTCCAACTTCAACTGCTTGGGAGAGCCTGAGACCTGCCAGAAAGTTTGGGCTGTCACCCCACATGAGGAAGGCCTACCTTAGACTGCTAGGTTGAAAGTCCGATGCTGAGATTTAGGAGTGTTCGCTCTTTCCGCAGTTGAGTCGGACCACCTGTCCGCAGCAGTAGTAGTAGTACCTTAGGTTCTTTGGCGACTTTGAACTTGGACTCCTCAACCACGTCTTCGAATCAACTCACAATTTTGAAGATTCGGATCGATCCCAACCTCTCAACCTCCCAACAAAAACAAGACCACAACAACAACAACAACAACAACAACAACGACAACAACAACGACAACAACAGCAGCAGCAGCACTCGCACAGTCCATTCCAGCCAACCAGAGACAAGATGACTTCACCCACCGAGCCTCACAGCAAGACCTTCTCGCACATCAACGGCAGCCAGTCAGAGCTTCTTGACCGCCTCGCCGTCGCCGAGCTATGCAAGGGCTGGCCCGTCTACCGCGACGCCTCTGAGTGGATGAACTTCCGCTCCATCTTCGCCGAGAAGGCTACCGTGTGGACCAGTAAGCCCAAGCCCGGGACAACCCCGGTGATACCTTCATTGTTCCTTGACTAACCCGATACTCTCTTTTCCCAGCCTGGAGCGGCC
This sequence comes from Coniochaeta hoffmannii, assembly GCA_030052785.1. NCBI lineage: Eukaryota > Fungi > Ascomycota > Sordariomycetes > Coniochaetales > Coniochaetaceae > Coniochaeta > Coniochaeta hoffmannii. The sequence goes on along the minus strand of JANBVN010000168.1, from coordinate 28,978 downwards.
CTCTGGCCATCGACGACTTCATCAAGGTCTCCAAGGAAGGCAAAGCCAAGGGCGCCTTCATCATGCACCGCGAGTGCGGCACTCTCGTCGAGCTGAACTCGGATGCCACCCGCGCCGTCGGCAAGATGAAGGCCACCATCACCCAGCGCTTCAGCATGCCGGCACAGCAGGGAATGCACCACCCGCTCTCTCCCGCTAGCAACGACGACGGTAAGGGCGAGGTCGAGTTCGACATCGACTGCGACTGCCGCTTCATCTTCTTCTGCGCGAAGGACGACGCGGGTGCTTGGAAGACGCACTACGTCAAGCTCGACTACGACAAGGACAAGGTTGTGCCCGCCGACGGCAAGTCGGCTCCCGTCTTCTCCGCCGACGAGACGAAGAGCTACCCGGAGGGGTACAAGTACCTCGGCGCAGCGCAGGCCAGGCTCGGGTACGAGATTGATGTCTTGCTTCCGACCCCGCGCAACGGCTTTTGGTGGAAGATGTACCAGTGCATGGAGCAGTGGTTGGATGGGCAGGACGCGGGCCTGTTCGGCTGGGAGTCCAGCGCAAAGGGTCCCATGTGATGTGGAAGAAGGGCTTCAAGGTTTCGAAGATCAATCTTCGATCCCCATGTACAGTACAAGATCGCTTGATTATGCCTGGCTCCAAATCTTCTGGTGAGAGCGGTGAGAGGGGTAGAAGGTGGGTGTAGCCTCCTGAGCTCACTTCCTAGTCATTCATAGGAAGGAGAGTAACGAGGCCTCTTAATGCAGAGCACCGTACATCATCTCGCTCTCATCTGCAGGGAGCTCACTGAACGTCCAAGGAACCTGACCATCGAAGCAGCAGCTGCCGATGAGCTCGTAGTGTTGGACTGGCGATGCATCCGTCGGAAGCGGCACATCAGGCACAGTCCCAGGTTGGCCCGTTGTCGCATCCTCCACTTCGGACCGGCATATGGTAGACCGGAGCCTACTTCTTAGTTCGTGCTCGATGCTCGTTCCGCCCTCGCCATCCATACGGACCGGCCGCAGCACCAGAGCCACTTCACTGCCTACGATATTGACCACATGATCCCCTTTCTGCGTCTGGGCCGGCACGACTCCAACATTCCCATCTTGTGTCGTTGCCAACTTCCTGCCGTCTAGGGTACTTACGGCAACGCCAGGGTGCAGGTAGTCCCACATGACACGCAGGAGGCCGGAGCTTTCCCGCGTCACGCACACACGCGGCTTGGAAGTTTGCTCTTGAGCCCATTCCTGAAAGCAACGTAAGAGGCCCGCTTGCTCCGCATGTGCGTCTGCTGGCCCCGGTTCTAGCGCCCGCGGAAACCGTATCCACTCGTCGAAAAGGGTCTCGCACAGCTCCTTGTGTTCCTGCTCACGGTTTCGCAAACTGAGGCGTGCATGTCGGCCAGCCGAGTCGCTTGTGTAGTAGACGCCCCCTGTGCTGTTATATAGAGCGCTTATATCTTGGAGACTGTGTCCTGGTATCTGACCATGCCTTTGAGATCGAGAGTTGCTGAAATGGGCAGTACAACGCTGATGTGTGTGACAACCCCAACAGCATGGCCAAAAACACCAAGGATGCCGTTCTGTTCCAAGAAAGACGCCGGTGCCACATCTAGCTTTGCTCGATTCAGTAAGTTGTCCACGTACATTGACATGCGGGCGAAGACCCGGCCGAGGGGCATACTGTAGTCGACAGGTACAGCGTCAGCAACCATATGCCGGTCAGAGGCGACGCCCACGTGGCGAACACGAAGTCCCTAGCGTCCGTAGCGCCTAGGCCGCGCTTTGCTTACAGGAGGGAAAGCATCTTGCCGGCATTGATGCCTTGGCGCGATCGGTTCATGCTTTCCAACATTCGTAGTTTGTCATCCTGCTCTGCGGGAATACCGGACAACAGCACGCCACAGAGGTCGGTCCAGCGTGCTCGGAGGCGGTCACATTGCACCCACGGATCACGCGACAGGATCAGCTCTTGGAAGATCCATACACGACGGAACCATGGTCTGGTGAGGATGCCCGGCTTGGCGGCCTGCAAGACAGCGTCTCGTGTGGCTTGATCCAGAGAAGGATATGTCCCGAGGATGCACGAGGCGCTGACCGAAGCACGAGGTCAAATTCTGGCGTCGAGGGACCAAGGTATATGACGGTGTGAGTGGCGACGCCGTAAATGATGCCCATGAGTGTGACTTGTTGGCTGCGCTCCGGAATGGTGGACTGGTCTATACAGAGGGCATCCGCCCAGATGCGGCGCGGCCGGGTTTCGTCGCGCAGGCGGCAAAGGGCCGAGGCGAGCGTTGCTGTTATGGTCACGGCATGGCCGGAGAGGTAGATGGTTCCGGTCTCGGCCGACGGTCCCCAGACGTACGAGAGCGTGGTGTAAGGCTCTATAAGCTCGTAGTCGCAGAGGGCGAGGATGGTGTGCAGGAGGGTGCCGCGCAGCGCATCCCTGTCGTCAGGGGCTGGCTCGAGGACGAGAAGGCGAATTGCATCTGGCTCAGTCAAGGGCCGGTATGCGAATGTCCTCCTCGTGTCCATCGCCAAGCTACCCTGCGTAGGCTAGGGATATCTCATGCTAGGGCAGTCTGCCACTGTCAGCTAGCACATCTAGGTCTAGGACCCGTGGTGATTACCACAGCATGCCTGTCTTCCCCGGCGTTGGATCTTAAAGCGGGGATATTGGGCCCCCCTTTGGGTGGGCTCTGACATGACCATTTTGCTAGCCTACCCTACACTTGAACACCTCGTCTCTGCATGTGAACTTCGCCATCTGTTCATCCACAACTTGCAAACACAGCACTCCACGTCGTCTGCGCAGCTTCTTTCGACTGGCGAGTCGTAAATCAGGAGATGTCTCTGTTTCCAGAACACGAAAATTTGTTGTCGCTCGCAGCGGCTGTAGAAGTGGTGTGCGAGGATTCCTCCCCATTGGATCCCACATTCATTCCGGGATGGGGTCACCTCCGGACCGGGCACCGGGCAATCCATGACGCTCCCAGGTTCCCCCATCCGCATTTGCCGATCATCTGAGGTACTTAGCCTGAACCTTCCCGTCACCCGTGTCGTGCCGTGCCGTGCCGAAGACGTTTCCCAAGTTTTCAGCTCCCGTCTGAGAGATGAGTTTAGCCGTTACACATATGCTTGGCGGGTATCGGTCAAGAATCTATCTCCGGAGCATACACAACTGGCCAACTCACCCGTGGCTGTGTACGATGCACGTCGCAACGTCGCAAGATAATATGGCTTCAAGATGTCCAAGGCACCCAGATTGAAATCTGAAGATGGAGGGAGCGAACCCAGTCCAACCGTTCCTTGCCTTCCGAAACCCTATCAGCGGCAAGGATCAACATTGTCTTCCAGCAGCCTACTGGAGCTACTCAATTGGGGAATACCATGCCCAGCTCAATCCTGTGGCTGACCTTCGGCCTGCTGATTCAGCTCATAGAAGCCGTCAATTTCCCGTTTGAGCAGATACAGCTCACAGCTGAAGACGTGGCCATCAATCAGGATGTTGGGTTTGGAAATGCTTCGCTTGAGACAGAATACCGTGGTCCCCCATGCAAAGCCTTTCCCGGCGGTCCGGACTGGCCGACTGAGGAGGAATGGAGCGCCGTCAACGACACCATCGACGGCGTCCTTCTGAAACCTGCCCCCCTTGCCTCGGCGTGCTATACGGGACAATCTTATGATGCCAGTAGATGCAGGTATCTGCTGAGCCCCATGTCGGGGGTCAGGCGAGCATATCTCGACGATCCCCTGAGCGTACTGACGCAGTGGCCTCAAGGGACCACTTGCTTGCCTTCTCTAGACCCCGGGGGCAGGTGCACTCAAGGAGGGTTTCCTGTCTACGTGGCGAACGTCACGACGGTCAAGCATATACAGGCGGCGGTGAACTTTGCGAGAAACAAAAACGTCAGACTAGTGATCAAGTTTGTCCCCCTGGTACTCTTTCTCAGCATCAGCGCTCCCATTGTTGTACGGGCTAACAAACAGGTATGAAGAAATACCGGTCACGACTTCGGGGGCAGAAACGTGGGAGCCGGCTCGCTTAGCATCTGGACCCATCACCTCAAGAGCTTCGAATATCTGACGAACTATACCATGGGGAACTATACTGGTATGGCGGTCCGTTTCGGCTCTGGCTTAGAAACTCAGGAACTGTTCAACTACATGGCGCTCCACAACATAACCGTCGTTGCTGCTGGTCCGGGCACAGTAGGTGCCAACGGTGGCTGGTTTGGGTATGGCGGGCACGGTAACCTCGCGTCATACTACGGTCTGGGATCTGACCAGGCATTATCTCTCGAGGTGGTGACGGCAGACGGTCGGCTCGTGACCACCGACCCGTTCACCAACCCGGACCTCTTCTATGCTCTCAGGGGCGGCGGTGCAGGTAAGCAGAAGGAGGTTCCGACAGCCTAAGGGATCCACTTACTAAGAGCAACCAGGAACGTGGGGCATTGTGACGTCCGTCGTCATGAAGGCATATCCGCCCGTGTATACAGTAGCGCAATCTGTCACCTTTTCTCTTGGAAGCAGTGGCTCCCCAGCCTTCAACTTCAGCGGATGGGGAAACTTCACCGGCTCTGGCAACGGCACGTTCAACTTCACGGGGTTTGGAAACACTTCCTTCTTCCCTCCGGCACCGAGTGCCCTCACCGACCCCGAGGTGTTCTGGAAGGGGATAAGCGTCTACTACAAGTCCACCAAGATGATCGCAGAAGCTGGCGGCATAGCCTTCAGCTACATTTACCCGCTGGGTAACCAGACCTTTACCTTTACGGGCTCGAACACCTTCCCCGGCATGACGGCAGGCCAGGTCTCCGAGTTGATGCAACCGCTGTACGCGGAGCTGAACAGCGTTGGCATAAACATCACCCAGCCGAAGTTCCTTTTACCTACGCGTTATGGGTCGCGACGCGGTCTGTCGGGTGCATCGCCAAGCAACACGCGGTACCGCTCGCGCTTTTTCCCGAGGGCAAACTGGGACGATCCTGGGCTCTGGAACCGCACCGTCGCCGCCATTCGCCTCGCTGTCGAGGAAGGCGGCTACACTTTCCATGGAAACTGTCACGCAGCCACTACAGATGTCGCAGGCTGGCCAGGTCGCCATAGTGCCGTCAATCCGGCGTGGCGGAAGTCAATCATGCATGCCATGCTCATGGGGGAGCAGCCGTTGGGGATGAGTGCGTCCGAGGCCCAGGCCGAGCAACGCCGTATTCAGCAGTACCTGGATGTGTGGCGGCAACTGACCCCTGGATCCGGATCGTACATGAACGAGGGAGATCCGGAGGAACCCAACTGGCAGGAAAGCTTCTACGGAGAGAACTATCCCAAGTTGCTTGCTATCAAGCGGGCGTGGGATCCATGGGGGCTTTTCTGGGCGACCACGACGGTGGGAAGCGAGGTATGGGAGGTTGAAACGGCAGACGGATACCCGGGATCGCAGAACGGGAGGCTGTGCAGGATGGCAGATAGTCAAGAGCGTAGATAGCCGATCATCGACAAGTACATCTGCAGTTCAGGCCGTGCCTTCGTGTCAACCTTTGACAGGAAGTCTCCGCATGCCAACGCTCCGATAGACGCCCTCGGGAGCCGTACCAAACAGCTGCACAGCAGTGTTCGCACCCCAATACTCATCGGCTCGTCTGATGGCTCCCCAGTTCCGGGTTACATCCAAATCCAGCACGTCCACATCTTCGAACCCAAATCTCCTGTACAGCGGGTAGCCCTGAGGTGAAGCCTCGAGCCAAATGGGGAGACCTTCCCTATCAGCAAGCTCGGCGCCCCAGCGGAGTAAAGCAGAGCCCGCTCCCAGACGGCTTCGAGCTGGTGTACAGCAGAGCATCCGGAGGCCTTTGGTGCTCCGTGTCAGCTAAGCGACGCACATCCCCAAGGGAAATGAAGCGAACATTAGATAAGGTACTCACAGATGCCTGGATCTCCTCTCATGTTCCGTCGTCTCATGTCGCGTATTCCGCCAATGAAGGCCTCCATGATCTCGTCGTTTGCTCCTTCAGCCGTGTAAGCAAAGACAGGTTGCGCGACATTCCACTGCTCCTCCAACCGCGGCTCCCTCCAGATGTCCCACCAAGCAAACGCGACAACCTCTGGACGAGGATCTCCCTCCCCTACGGAGCCAGTTTCTGCAACCAGGAGGAAACTCTCATTAGCCTTGGGCTTGGAGTTGTTGTCGCTTGCACCAGTTTCGGCATCTTCGACGATCTTGACCATCGTGGAGGCGAGCTTGGATCTGGCGTCGTCTGACATGCCCGTGGGGTACATGAGCCTGTTCATGACCCCGGGACTGAATGCATCGACGTGTATACGCACAACATCGTCGATATCCGCTCGTGCCGCTTGGCGGACCCGGATTGTACTTTGCTGGCTCTGAGCGGCCATGTCTGGGATATCTAGCTCGTGTGCCTTCCAGGCTGTATCGCTTGAGGGTGGGGGGAGGGAATTGCTCAGAGGAAAGCAACCGTGTTTCCCTCCGAGCCATGCATTGCTTACTTTATTCGTTGTCGCATCGCAGGATTAGTAATCTAGTCTTGGCCCGCACTCTTGGTGCAACGGGGCGGGCCTGGCAAACATAAATTCCGCCTGGAGCGTTCCCTCTACGCGTACCTTAACGTGGTTCCACACCGGTGCGTACTTCATTGAAAACCCATGAGTGAACTTCTCTCTCGCGAGTACTTCAGGAACCTGAACCGATAAGGGTGTACAACCGGAGTTCGACGGCGCTACAGCGCGACTGTGGGGACGGTGGCGAAGCGCTTCCGCTTTTCGGGCAAGGAACTCGACGTCGAGAGTGGGTTGTACTTCTTCAGCACGTGGTACCTCGCGCCCTGGCTCCGCCGCTGAACGGGCGCGGACCCGATTGTCGGCGCCGACAGCGCGTACACGTACGCAGCCGACCAACCCGTCGGTTTGATCGATCCGGATCGGCGGGATCCGCAGTCGACCGAGCCTGCTCCGCGCCCGTTTGACTGGTCGCCTGGTGTGTCCCGGAAAGCGCCCGTGGGTTTCGAGGAGGCTGCCCAAGTCGCAGATCAAGGAGGAGCAATTCTTGGCCATGGCGACAGAGATTTTGAAGTCTGAATCCCAGAAGAACATGTTGGAGAACTTCTGGGACGACACGACTAGGGCGGAGAACTTCCTTGGAGTGATACGCACGGGAGCTCAGATTCTGTCCTACGAAGACAACCTTCCCGATGAGCTGCACGGCCAGGCGATCGAGTTGGGCTTGGTGGCTGCCTATGGGGAGTCCCAGTTTAAGTCTGACATCGTCAACATGGGAGGAAAACTGATGGCCGGAGGCACCTTCCAGAGAAAGAAAGAGGAGGGCTCTAACGAGACAGCCACGTGAACCGAACACCAGAAGGAGCACAGCGGGAGCGGACTGATGTGGGAGTCCATACCCCTCACGAAGAAGGGTAAAGATGGGGTGCAGCTGTACATGCCGGTCGAGGCAGGTAAGCGTTTGCGACACACGAAGTATGTATTCTTTCTACAGCTACCAAAGATCTCCACTCCATGGAATCGTGGACTCGAATTTCAACACTAACAAAGCTCAATCGGCATCCCATTGCAATGTCCAACGCACAATCTTCGCTCTTCATCTTCCCTGATCTGCATCATATATTCGACCTCAACAAGTCCGTCTGCCCCGCCACCAATGGAACGCGGCTAATGCTCGACCACAGGAGGAGGGTACGTCTCTCTCCAACAACTGCCCCAAATCTGCGTGGCAGAGACCGCCATGGTAGTCGCTGCGATGACGACTGCCTGGTATCCGAACGCGGTGGCTGGGCCGCTCCCGTGCACCCACTCCATCTGGAAGTAGACCACCGCGAAGCCACCAACAACCCTCCAACAGTTGATCCAGGCCGCAGCTAGGGCGGCATGATCCGGGAAGCAGTCCAGCAGATAGGCCGAGATGGCGGTCATGCATGCCAAGGTGCAAAAGCAGAGCATCGCCCATCCGAATGCGAGGGCGACCCAGGAGAGACGGTTCTCCAGCGTCTGGCCGAAGAGCACCAACCCTGCCGCACCGAGCACAGCTGCCGGGTACACAGCCACCAGACGACCTTCTGGTTGCCGGAACCTTCGCGCCAGAACGTCATTGAACCAGTGGCCCCAGAACTCAGCCAGCATGGTGCCAGCCATCGGAGCAAAGTACAGCATCGAGAGGGCCACGTAGCTGAAACCATATCCCATCGGAGGTGGTGGCAAGACAAACATGGATATGGTAGACACCATGCCTATCGTCCACATTGTCACGGGGGTTACGAATAATGCTGTCGGAATGAGCAGGTACGGCCGTGCGAGAAGAGAGCACTGCTGCGTAAACACGTCCCAGAGTTTCGGAGTATTGGGACTCCGTCGCCGTGCCGGAATGCCAACTAGAAGGTGGGTAAGGTGGCGACTTATGCTGACAGGTTGGCGTCGTTGGAACGGTTGTCTATGGCCAGCCGGGAGCTTGTCAATGCCCCTCCGGTCGAACAGTGTCTCGTCACCCAAGACCACGACCATCAAGACGCTGAATACATAGAAACCGGCAAGGACGCCGAAGTTGGGCCGCCAGTCTAGTCTGAGTAGCAGCAAGCTTGAGATAAAGGGACCGAGATAAGGCCCGATCAGAAATGAGGCTGCCCAGATGTTGATCTTGCGCGTTCTCTCGTGGAAGAAGAACATGTCGTGGATCATTGACAAGCCTATTACCTGCGGTGCGGCGCCGAAGAAGCCTTGAAGGGTCCGCATTGCCGTGAAGGTGGCATAATCTGGCGCGAACGTTGTCCCAATAGTGGCGATAAGGGAGAGCAGCTGAGACCAAAAGAGAACCGGCAACCTATTATGCACTGTTAGATTGCCCTCGCTGTGCTGTGTCAGACAAGCTCTCACCTTCCGTATCGTTGGCACAGTGGTACTGCCAGGAGACCCCCGGGTCCTTGCATGAAAATGCCTGGGCTGACTGACTGAGCCACAGCCGGAACTGTCATGCTCCTACGACGAGTTAGTGCTGTTTGCTTGATGTCATCTTTTCTCGATTGCATGGCGTACCACTCTAGAGCTTGAAGTTCGAACACAGTAGTTCCCCATGTTAAAGTCCAGTCGCTCAGTAGGCATCCTGGCATAAGAGCAGCCAAGACAGCGTGCTTCTTCCACCACGACCAGTTCAATGGATCTTCCGGACTGATTGTCGGCTGGGGAGAAAGACGGTTTCCGGGATTCTCTGGTTGGGGACGGGTCGTATGGCCGTATATCGAAGGGAAATCCGTGGCTCTTTCGTGGCCATCTACCGGAAGTTCTCTCCATGCGTACTCTCGCTCCTTCTCTGCTTGCAGAAGGGCCATCTCCTGTTGAAGGCGAAACCTCTGAAGAGCATGAATCCTGGTCAGTTCATCCATTGACACTTCCCTCTCATGCTGGATATATGCTCTGTGAAGGGGGTGGACATGTGCAGCAGGTTGTCTCTGCTCTTCTAAGAGGTAATCATGGTGCATCGGATGGTTCCTCGGGATATCCATCGGGTGCACGTAGACATATTGGCCTCGCAAATTTCTGTTGTCTTCGACTGCTGGGGAATCTGGTATCCCAGGGATGGAGAGTTTGGGACACGACATGATGAGGCAGGTTGGATAATTCACTGATCACACTTGGGCAGAAGGACCACTACAGATGCAATAATACTCTGCTTAGCTGGCCATCCGCCTTTTCGCAAGGAGAACGTACGCTAGCTGAATCTATGGAGGATGCAACCTCTTTATTAGGCTCCAGACGCGGCATAGAAGACTCAACTAGCAACTCAAGTGACATGAGCCCCTCGGTTGGCTCCGCCACGGCCTTTGACGGGACCAGCAGGCGCCAATAATCGTGCATTAAGTTTCTGAGGAACCTCAACTTAAGCTCGAGTGGTATGCGCTACGCACCGCTCGCTCTTCAACAGCCAGGTGCGGCCAGAGTGGACCGGCGGCATGCATGCCCTGTCGTGGCACCATTTACTCAACCTCGTCACAGGCATGTGTCTTGACTCGGCTGCTCGCAAGGCGTTCTTCACGCAGTGTCGACTCTCTTTTAGTCCATAAGAGCTGTGGGTTTTCGCTACCAGTGCATTGCCTTCAGGCTGCGAGATGATCGCCTCTCTAACCAGCATTCAAGCCTTCATTATCTCTGACCGCCATATTATGTCGCTACTGCGGAAACCTTGGCTTCGGAAGGAGCCGAGAGTCTTCCCATCACGTGGACTAGTACCTGCATTGTCCTCATTTGACATTCGGGACGCATATGCACTTATTTCTGGCGCATATGTGCCTGCGGGTACTGGTCCGTCTTCCTCCGACACACAGTGGCCGCACTTCGAATGTGTGGGAATGCGAGTGCGCCACTTTGGATCTCAAGTGCCCAATCCGATATTAGAGATAGATGGGTAGATAGTCATGAGGTATGTCTCTATCGGTGACCATCGTTCATATGATGATGCCATCCGTGAGCTCCGTGGCTGCATGAGACATTTCTGGGGTTTCGAGGGTGTTGACGGAAAATCGATCTGAATCAGTGGTTATATTGCAAAGTTCATTAGTGGCAAGTGCATCTACTAACAATAGTAGTATTGCCTGTGTTATTCGTTATGATATCTGACAGAATGAGAAGCTAGTAAGATCGCAGGCAGGGACGGTGTGACAGCTGCTGAAGTCGAGTACTACTGCAATGCCAGTATGACCCGACGGAGGATAGGAGTCTGTCTTCTTCCCTTTTGTATTATATCAAGACCTGGCGCCGACGCTCGTGGTTGGGACAGGATTACTCTTACGGCGCGGGTCACTGCAACGAAGCGAAGGTTGATAGAGGCAATGTGATATTAATTGCGCACGACATCTGCTGTTATATACAGTTTTCGAAGGCTAAACAAGAATGCGCCACGCAAGAGGATATTTGCTTCAACATCCCTTGATGGGCGGGGTTTCTCCGTCGTGACGATATATCACGCCTTCTATTCCCAAGATGAGCAACACTGGTATTGCTATGTTGTTCGGCATCGCTTGAGCCTAAAGGCAGAAAGAAGAGCTCGAAAAGCCGCACATGCAAAAGGCTTTCGATGAAGAAGACGCACATGTGCGTCCTGACTACGAATCTAGCAGGTTGAGCCCTGGCGGAAAAGTTCATCAGTGCGACGTCAGCTGAGCCTTGGTGACTGGAATGTGGAGCGGTGTGGACTGCATGATCAAGTCCGATATCTATGGATGTTCGAGAAGATGGGCATCAGCTCGAGAAGCTTCTGGCACCCTAGGGACGTTCTCAACTAGACACGTGCCAAACGCTTAGCAAGTATATATTCGCAACGGACGCCATACAATCGAGTCCTAACAGAAAGGCGAAGATGTCCCCTGGGCTTGATCGGCTTCGTCAGCCATCCAGTCTAAGCGAAGACGATGCAACATGGAGGAAATCGTGCCGATTCGGAATACGATCAGACAAAGGTCAAATCGATGCATATGAGCCTACACAAGGGAGAACTGATGGGGTAGACACTGATGGAGCGGAAATCTTGGTGGTGGCTCAATGCCGTACTCAAAGGGTCAAAGAGACCTACAAGGCTTAATTCTATGTATAGTACTGTCTACAATGGACCGCTTCATATCTGGGATCCTCGACTTGGAGCATCGAGATCAATGGATTATAGAGAATGACTCTGCTCGAGATGCTGTCAAAGAAGGTAAAATAAATATACATAACACTTAAATTGCTAGAAATGGCAATGCAAGTAACCTTTGTCCAATCCTCTTATACAATTAGAAATAATTGAGTGTATAAGTTATAACTAGCGAGAGGACCAATTAGACGTACTTCTTTCATCTGAATCCTCTGATTCCTAGAGCTATAAGAAGTATAATGATTGTCTGTATTCTCCCAAGCACGGGCAATCGCCTTGCCAGAGGGCATAGTAAAAATGGACAAGTCAGAGATTGTCTTGACTTATAAATACAACGACACTACTCCAAGTCTGCTGGACTTCTACGAGATCACAATTCGAATCATTTCCGAGCCCGATTGCGAGGTTCTGGTGTACTCGGCTCAGGCAGGAGATGCTGTCGAAATACTTCACAAGGACTTCTTGTTCATCCACGCCGACGGGACAGTCGATGAACCTGACCCAGAGATGACCGAGACCTTGTGTTGTCGGGCCCTGGGCATGTACATTTTTTGTCAGCCTGCGTACCGGAGAACCATGCATGGGACCTTGCAGGAGTACATCAACGAAACTTGTGCAAGAGTAACATCAACTGCGTTGATTGGCATGGCTGCCGAACTACACTCGGACCAATGCACTGATCTTCGAGACGTGATGCTGCGGACAACCAAGTTGACCGGGGTTATCGCTGAGCTCATCCATAAGCGGGCACTGGCTATCAATGCCTTGTTAGAGGCGAGAGTCGAGATAGATAAGGTCGGTAGTTAGCAAGATAGACGAGGAGAGCGTGTTCATTATACTCAATTTATACCAACCACTACCATCAGCAGGAGACTGTCCTGTATATATTGTTGCTCCTATAACCCCGTTCTCTGAGCTGTGGTCAAATGCTATGCTATGTAATATAATGCATTCAGCGGTATACCAGGATTGTCTCGCATCATTATAGCCTTTCTAATCTATACCACTTCGACCGTCCACTTGCCGTAGAAAGTGAAGACGAACGGCACCGGGATCAATAACGCTGCGAACCCGCCCGCGGTGCTCAGCCCGGACACCACAGCAAGCAGGAACCCGCCGGCGAAGCAGGACCGAGAAGCACTAGACCCACGGCTGACGCTGCACAAGGCCTGAAGTGTGTCCAGGTAGATCAGCACGGCCTGAAAGATGGTGAAGAAACAAGCCCAAGCCGATCATAACCAAGCCTATGCAGGAAACGCCCCAGCAATCCCCGTCTGAGCGCCCGTCCGCTCCATCAAGGACTGACCGACGCTTCAGCACGGAGCCAAGCATCTTCGTGGGAAGACGTTCCTCCATTACGGGGCGGTTGCCAGCGGTGTGATAGGGCTTGTTATACGTGGTCTACTTATGCACACTAGCACCACGGCCCAAGATGGCGACGACGAGAGGATAAACAGGAAGGGCAGCTCGACGATGAAGGAATTCCAGCCTCGTATCATCCCGAACGTGATGAAGTGATGCATTAGCCAGCTAGGAGGCCGCTAGATGTCGTAGCCCGTCAGAGCCGATGAGCACGTCCTTTGTAGTCTGCACGCAGCTGAGGAGTAGATCAGGTTTGGCATCGGTTGAGAACGAGTGATGGTAGCCGCGACATGTGTGTCTGCAATGGGGTGACCATACCGGCAAGGCGCGGATCATTGCCCGTAGGTAACCGACCATGTTACTCCGGCTGGAGTAGCTGGACGGTGCCTTGTGTAGCAAAGGATGGTGGCCCTCGTAGCCCTCCTCGGACTTCTCCTGCTCTTCTGGCTCTGGGATGCTCAAAGTGCCTGGTATTACCTCTTCCTGCGCCAGGTCATATGATCTCGAAGCTTCGTGTAGTTGAGTCCCAGGGGCTGACCTGCTTCAACTGTCCCCCAGTAACGATGCTGATTGCAAGAAGCGAATAGAAAGACAGGCCACATCGCCGAAGAACATCGCAAGTCCACCGAGAGCCAAATCCAGTTGCGGAGGTCATGATCCGATGGCCATCATGGGATGGATCCTCGACCTTTGACTGTCCCATCAGACAGTGGGGACACGTGCATTGTCGCTTTCTTCCATCTCTTCCATCTCTTCCATCGTGAGCTGACTCTTAGCCTTCCCGATTCTGATAGTGCAGAATATCAGAAACGCAACTCCAGCGCAGCCAGTCCCGAACCAGAAGGCTACCCGATAGCTCTCCTTCAGGTTCAGTGACTTGTTCTCGGAAACTGCGAGGTCGGCTAAGCCCAGGAAGAAGCTGATGCCCAGGAATATCAGCCCCATGATCACTGCACCGGCTACACCTTGACGACGGCGAGGGACATTGGTCGTGATGAACACAGCACTGAGGTTATACGCCACGTCTACACCCACAGTCGAGCATATCATCGCCTAGAGTTATCAGAGGGCAGGTCAAGGTCGGTTTGTCACTGGGCTTACGTACCGGAAAAACGAAGGCCCAGAATGTCTTCGCACTGGTGTCTTCGGGCATGAATGCGAACAAAAGCATCGTCGCCAGACTGCCAAGACCGGATATCACAAGCAAGACGCTGCCAGGAAGAAGATGAAGAGTAAATCCTCCCAGCGTGGCCAGGACTATGCCTCCGGCTGCCATGGGAGAGAACCAGACGGCAGTCAGCAACGGTGACTGATTCATGACGTCCACGATACTGTTGGTCACGGAATTAGCACATGTCGTTGTTGTATTGGTGCGGGAAAGGGACTTGGCTTACTAAAAGCTGGCATATAGCAAAAACACTCCGAATACTCCATAACCAAAAAAGAGTGCAATGATAAGCCTTGCCATATACTTGGGCTTGAAGAGGTCGAATGGCAGTAGAGGCTGCGATGCCACCCAGCCCTCCACATACATGGCAGCGGCGAGGAAGAGAACGCCGAGCACAAACGTCACAATGATGTACGACGTCGCCCACCCATTGGGTGCATGTGCTCCGTCCGTAATGGCAAATACGACGAGTAGCAACCCGGGGACGATGGTCGCCACGCCCAGGTAGTCCATCTTCACACCTGCATCACGGTCCTCGCCCCTGTCTCTGGGAATGGTGACGAACGAGGTCGCGCAAACGATGGCAAGCACAATTGTGCCGAGAAAGAAGTACCACCGCCAAGTCATGGACTCGGCTGCCACTCCCGCAATGATGATTCCGAAGAAGAACCCCAAAGGCGCGAAGGCGCCATAGAGACCGAAGATCAGGTTCTTCCGGGGCCCCGGGCGGTATGTCTTCCCCAGCAGCATGACGCTGGACGGCAGGAAAGCGGCCGGTCCTAGACCAGCCAATGCCCGCGCCACAATCAACATCTGGTAATTGTGGCTGAAACCCGAGACCAGGCACCAGATCAAGAACCAGACCAGACCAGAAACGAAAATAATCTTGCCGCCATACATGTCCGCCAGACGACCGACCGGGAGGAGAAAGGCTCCGGTAACGAGGGAGAATACACTGGCGGGCCATGTCCGGGCTGCCGCGGGGATTTCAAGAGCATCAGCCACTGTTGGCAAGATGATGTTGAAGCCACTGACAAAGAATTCCTATGACATGGACATGGACATGGAAGAGTAAGAAACGGTCGCGTGTTCAATGATATCCAGGGATCGAAAAGACTTACCGCCATACACATTGAGCCTAACAGAGAGAAGCAGAAGAGGATCTCGGACAGAGCAGAGGCAAAAGCCTCTGGGCGTTGTTTCCCAAGCTTCTCGAGATCGAGGTTGCTGGGTGGAAGGTGGTGACCCTCATGGCCACGGGTAACTGACCCTTCAGGGTCACCGTCGGGCCTCATGGTTTGGTCAGTCACAGCTGATGTTGATCGTCGCGTTCGAGAAGGTGGTGTCTGGTCGAATAGGGCGGGTGGTATCACAGTACGTAGTATTAGATGCTCAAAAACTGGCGACGAAGCGAACAAGTTCTGAAGCAGTTATCACTGTTATTTGTTTGCCACGTTCTCAGGCTTCTTCTTATGTTCCGGTCCCGAAGGTGTAAACGAGCGGAGTGCCGGTGTGAACGTATGCTCGTGTCGGCCCTGAGCCTTGGCTTCCTCTTTGGTCACCCATTTGCACCCAATACGGTGGGGGATGCAGTACACAGTACTGGCATCCCGTAGCAAGAAAAGAAGACCCTGGAACACAATCCCCATTGCTCAACCTCCCGCGAGGTGAGTTTGCGTCATGGAAACGGAGATTTTATGTTCTGGCTCGGCGCGTTACCAAAAGTTACCACACACACAGTGGGTTCAGTGGGGCCCGAATCACGCACGTCATGAGTCTTGGCTTCCTAGACGGGCAAGGTCAAGTTTCAATGCACTCCTCCGTCCGTCGCGTCCGATCTTCCGGGGAGCGCCCACAGCGGACTAAGGTTGTGTAGATTAAATCCACTTGGTGGAACCTGCACAGAACGACAAATGCACGCCAATATCAAGGGGAGCATCAGGCAGGCGACAACCGATAGTCGAGAGTCAAGCCCAACCGCGTCAGAGACACGCGCTCTGCGGCCTCTTGGCACACGACTCCGCCCATGACAAGTATATCACCTGCTCGTAGCAAGCCCTGCCACAACTGCCGTCGCCGCCGCCTTCGCTGCGATAGGTCTTATCCGACATGCCTGAAGTGCACAGCCAACGGCCAGCAGTGTCTCGGCTATGGCAAACTAGTCCGCTGGACCCACGCCGTTGCCAGTCGCGGTAAGATGGCCGGCCGGACGACTTTTGAGGACTCCGGCAAGGGCAAGGATGAGAGTGGTCAACTTGTTACCGGTGCCCCTGGGGCTGTCAACGCTCCCAAGGTAGTGCACTCGCTCCTTGACCCGTTGTTACAAGAACTCGGGGGTCACGGACAGTTCTATGTACATCACTGTATGTCTGCCTCGGTTCCCATCCCAGATACTTGCGTACCTGCTGAAATCGTATGCCCGGTCCAGTCTCCACGTCTGTCTGCAGCGACTTGGTGTCAGTTGATCAGCCCGACCGGAATCCATTCCGCTTCATGATTCCATTGATGGGTTACTACCCCTATCTTCGCGAGATCGTTCTCGCAACCTCGGCAATGCATTTGGCGACGCACCGCCGTTCCAAAGGCCTGTCAACCGGGGCCGAACTGGTCCATGCCCTATCTGCCCGGCAGCAGGCCATCAGACTGCTGCAGGCCGCCATGGACAACGTCACTGACGACAACCGCTCTGCCATACTTGCTGCCGTTGTATTCTTCGTCAATTTCGATCTCGTTGACTCCGGCAGGGGGACTTGGAAGGTGCATCTGGATGCTGCAGGCACCCTGATCAGTGCACTGTATGTTCGCTCAGAGGCCAGCTCGCCATCGAGACAGCTGTTTGTACCTGACCAGGCAATGGCGAGGCTCCTTGACGGGGTCGTGGCCGACTGTCTTACCTACCACATTCTGGGATCGGCTCTCACCGCAGTAGATGGGCCCGCGACCAGCGCCTATGACAGCATTGACATAGCTTCTGTGCTGCACCGTGCTGAAGCATACAGTTACCACTGCTGTCCGCCCACAATCCTTGAGATTCTGGTATGCGCCACCCGGCTAGATTGCAGTCGGAGCCAGGACACGGCACCAGGCCTGCGGGGGAACAAGCACGACCGTACCAGGCTCGCCACGTCGCTTTTACAACGGGCACTCGCATTCGATGTCAGAGGCTGGGTCGACAACATCCCAAACCTGTCTACCAATGACGATCGGGAAGCGCGAGTTCGGCTTGCGTCTGCCCACCGGGCCTCGGCATGTCTCTTTATCATCCTGGTGTTGGGCCCAGAAGTCACTCACGATGCAGACGAGAGACCCAACGTCGAATGGCTGGTGGAGGAAATCCTTCAACATCTTTCATGCGTTCCTTCCGACCACGCGCTGTTCAAAGGCAGCGTCTGGCCGTCCTTTATGGCTGGAGCCCAGAGTGATGACGCTGGGCAGCGGCAATGGTGCATGCGCAGGCTAAGGGCAATGTGGCGGTCCTCGCCGTGGGCGTGTCCTTGGGGATATGTCGAGAGCGCCATGGTGACACTGGAAAGCGTGTGGGCCGCCAGGGATGCTCTCCCGCTCGCCGGAAAGGAAAGCTGGAATTGGCTCAAACAGCTGAGAGAGACAGGGAATATCGATTGCTTGATTGTGTGACTTCGATAGCCACATTGGTCCGCACCCAGAACGGCGAGTGCTGTAGGTAGTCATTGTGTGCCGTCAATTCCTATTGCATTTAGAGGCTTAGCAGGGTTGTCGTCCTCCAGTGTTTGGTAGCCGCCAGTGTTGTTCGTGGTGTGGTGTCCTTGTGGTCAAGGACTGAAAGGCCGACGGACTTAAGAGCATGATCGGAAAAGCAGCTCAGTACAGGCCCGAATCGTACTCGGCGGCAATCGCGTGGCTGTTATTGAACCGTCAGTGCCGTTTTTGGGGGCTAATAGAACCACAAAACGGGACGTGTAACTTACTGGAACTGACGGGGCTGCGAGGTGGTGGCTACGTGTGGTCCTTATATCGCGGGGAGATGGGGCCACATATCCAACCAGGGAACGCCGGGCTCTGAGTTTAGTATGAAGAAAAGACGCCGGCTGGCTTATAGGCACTAACGCTACTTCTTTTCTGGCCGACACAGCGGACACCTAACATCTTCACAAAGTCTGTCCGAACCCAAGTAGAGCCGGACGACATCCGTCGAAAATGCGTAAGCCAATCTCGCCGTGGCGAGGGTGGTATCGATGATGTCCCCCACCTCCGGGGAGTTCGAGGGCCCAAATGACGGCAATGACAGCCGCGTGGAAACTCGCTCCTGCGCAGTACTCATTCCATCCATCCGAGGGTAGGTTGTTGACCGATGCTGGACGAGCTTGAGCAATACATCGTTACCTAACAATGACTAGCTCAGTAGCTCTCTGATATCTTCTATCCTTTGCAATCTCTTCTCCTCATCAGACATCATCCCCAGGGAAGAAGCACTTAACAGCACCGTTAGCGCATGTACCAGTCAGTCAAGGGGGGAGAGCTTTGAGGGGAAACTTGCATGAACTTCTTTCGATCCTGGACCTTCAGCATCCTCTCCTCGACGCTCTCCCTCACGATGAATCTGTACACCTTGACCTCGTCTTCCTGGCCCATACGATGGACTCGATCGATGGCCTGCGCCTCGACGGCAAAGCTCCACCAAGGATCCATCATATACACTCGCTTGGCACTCGTCAGGTTGAGTCCCACACCGCCCGCGCGCAGGCTGATGAGAAGCACGGTGAAGTGGGTAGACTCCCTAAACTCGGCGAGGACGGCGGCGCGCGTCTTCTGCGCCATGCTGCCGTCCAGGCGCAAGAACTTTATATTTGCGCGGGTGAGAGCCGGCTCGATCAGGGACAAGAAGGAAGTAAACTGGCTGAAGACGACAGACTTCATGGTCGGATGTTCCTTGCGCAGCTGGCGGAGATGTGAAATCAGAGACACAATCTTTGCCGACGAGTCCTTGGTCCCTATCCTCTGCAAGCTGATGCGTGGCGCTTGGTTCGACGGCGTGCCGGCAGGATCGTCGTCGTCTCGCACAACCTCAAAGATGTCGCGCGTGTTCAGGACTTCCCGACACTGGAAGCACTTGGGGACTTCATGGCGCTCCACCTGATGTTGTATGTAGCCCAGCAGACATTTCTTGCAGGCCGAGTGCCAGCAGCCGGTCACGGTCTGCTCCATCATGGGTTCCTCGGCGCAGATGGGGCACTCGTTCGCAGTCTCGTCGCGGATCTGTTGGAGGACGTGGGCGCCGAACGCGTTGGCATCGGCAGCATCGTCTGTGGTGGCTGTGAACCGCTCGATCAGCGATTGCAAGTCCATGTCGTCCGCAAGGCCCGCGGCTGCGTCGGCCAGGGCGCCAGCGTCCGCTTCTTCGGCAACCATGTCCTGGTTTCGAACTAGGATCGGATGGCAGCACGTCTGGCGCAGGCGCAGGATCTGCGCGAAGATGCTGGTGAAAGCTTTCATGACGGTGCCGGCTTCGACATTGGCAAAGAAAGATTGCTTAGCACGGCTAAAGACGTAGTTGTACACTGCCCGCTCGGCCTCGGAGAGCTCGACATGGACAATCTCGACGTGCTTCGGCGGAAGGGGAACAAGGAGTTTGCCGTCCGGTGTCTTCATGTCTTTCGTCCGTCTCATCACCAGTGGTTCCAGCACGGTCTGCACGACATCCAGCGCCCTCATGAAGTTCTTGGACTCGAAGGGCACCGTGATGAAGGTCCGCCAGAAGGAGAAGTTGTTCCACGGCTCAACACGCAGAAACCGGACCAGGGAGAACAGATCCTCCAACCGGTTCACAATGGGCGTGCCGGTCAGCACCCACCGATGTTCCGCGGCGATCTCGTAGCAGGCTTTTGCGGTTTTCGACTGGCGGTTCTTGATGGTATGCGCCTCGTCGAGAATGACGCGGAAGAAATTCAGGGAGAATATGCCGTTGTGGGTGCCGCGGTCACCGTTTCTGGAGGCGATCTGGCCGAACTCCGAGAGCACAACGCCATAGCTGGTGATGATGACATCCGGCGCTGATGCGGCGTTGGCCTCACAGCAGAGATCCCTGAGGTCAATGTTCTTCTCGGCGCCGTAGTACACCATCGACCTCAGAGTTCCTTCCTTGGATGCATTCTCGGCTTCGCTCTGCCACTGGGCAAGCAGAGACATGGGGGCGACAACCAAGGTGGTGCAGGGCGCATCGACCACCGTCGGGGAACCAGAAGGCAGGCGACGCAGGTTGTTGACTGAGGCGGGGTTGCCGGATGCCCGGCGAGCGTTGACGGCGACAGGCGACTTGTGCGAGTGGATCAAACTCAGCATCTGGATCGTCTTCCCCAGGCCCATCTCATCAGCCAAGATGCCGCCGAGACAATGCTGCTCCTGGCGGGGGAAATCCAGAGACAGGTCCCCAGAGTAGGGGTTGACGTAAAAGGCCGGTTGGCCGGCCGCTTGCGGAAGTTCTCTGTCGTCATGGTCGTGTGTCGGCCATTTGTATTCCTCCCACAACGGATTCATCGAAGCCTCCCGGTCCTCGTTTCTCTCGTTCTTCTCTTTCGCCATCATCCAGTAAAGGGATTGTTTCTGGTACGGACGGAGAGTCATGGCAAAAGAGTCGGCAGGTTCAACCTCGGGAGTGTTGAAGTCGAAAGTCTGTGCCTTCCTGTAAAGCGTATCGAGTTGATCCTGTTCGAGTACTTGGCCGTCTTCGTTCTCCTCCGGAGGAGTGCTCGCGCCGCCGCTGTTCTCGGAGCCGGGAGGCTTGGGAGGCCTCTTGTCGGCGAGTTCCGCCGCCTCGAGCAGACCTTGGCGCTGATCTCTGGCGGATATTGCGCTGCTCTTGCCCGGGAAAAGATTGATCTCCTGAAAAAGCCTGACCAGGGCAACCTGGCGTAAACGAAGAGCGCGCTCCTCAGCAGACTCTTCCTGCTCGAAGACATTGGTTTTGCGGTTAGGTGCGAGTTGGAAGCGCCGGGCAAAGAATGCCGACCGCAGAAGCGAGCACCTCAGCTGGAGAAAGACCGTCTCGTTCGTGCGTAGCCGCTCGGGCGCATAGACGCATGTCCCCTCAAACTTGCATAGCTTCTGGTCCATGAGCGTCGAGACCCAGCTTGCAGTGTCGTTGGCTAGCCGTCCAATCTCCACGCCACGGGCATCAGTGAACCGCACAAGGACGTCGACTCTTTTCGCCGCAGCATTGGAGCGCTTGCCCTGTGGCGTCTGGACGACGTGGCGCTCGATCTTGACCGTGTCGCCGTGCTTCAAGAGGTTGGAGCCGCTGCGGGTCGCCCAGCCTTCCGCACCAAAGGCGCCAATGTAGCGCGATTCCGGCATGCCTGGCAGGGTGTGGGTGGTGTCGGAGTGGCACTGGCCATCTGTGCGAGCGTGTGCCGGTAATGGAACGGGCGCCCGAGTCGAGCGCTGTTGGAGAGCGCCGAAAACCTGTGTCTTCTTCTTGAGATTCTTCCATGTCCCATCAAAGTACATGTTCACTGCCCGCTCAAGGTTGTCTCCGCAGTGTTGCTGCAGAATCTCGAGGATGTGTCCGTCCACCTTGCCACCCACAAAAGTCTCGAATGTCGCTCGATCGAAAGCCACGGGGGACGGCCGTGTCGGCGCTGAGGGCGACAGCATGTCCAAAGGCCGCACAGCCGATGCCGCCGGGTTGAGGGTACTGTCGACATCTTGCTGGGAAGGTGGGGATCTGGGCTTCGGAGCACCGAAAGTTGCGGCTAGGACGGACTCCTTGGATGGCGACTTGACTGGCAGTTTGTCCGATTCCGCGAAGAAACGCCGCTTCTTGACGGGTGGTTCATCGTAACCATCGTATTCCATAACTGTGTGGGAATCAAAGCGCAAGATCGTCTGATGGTATGGACATGCCCGATATGATGCTCCTCTCGATACCACTGGACGGTCAGAGGCGTGCCTTGGAGACGCGTTATCAAAGCCGTGGTGGGGTGGCACCGCGACTTTTGGCGTTGCATATCATGTGACCGCGTTTTCAGTACGTACCTTCCTTAAGCAGGCAAGCACCGGTGACGTCAAAAGCGTGGGTCGCTGCAATTGGCTAAGTGTGCTAAAAGTTTATTTGGATGACCCTGAAGGTCAAGGCTTGGGATCTGGAACTGGTGCGGCGTTCTTCTGGCCGCCGATTCAAAGTGACTCCGCCGGCATCATGTGCAGATGGTACCCAAGTATGGATACTAGTTTCTTCCGATAAATCTTTCTCCATGCTCTCGTGGCGTGTCTTACGGCATCGCCCGGAACGGGCGTTGTTGAGGCCGAAAGAGCCTCGGCGTTGGATTGCCACGGAAGCAGATGTTGACCAGGCTAGAAGTTACTGCCTCAATCAGCTCCGGTATGCCCCGTTTCCTTTTGACCAGCTGTAGGTAGGGCCGCGGAAGATTCTAACCTGCAGCCGGCCAGAAAAGGAGACTACGAGGCATATCTCATTCGACAGTTCGTCCCCGAACCCGCTCGCGACGCGTACGATGCTTTGCGAACGCTCAACCTGGAATTGGCGAGGCTGCCAGAGACCGTCTCCAATCCGGCTATTGGTCGTTTACGCATGCAGTTCTGGCGTGACTCTATCAACAACACCTTTGCTGGCAAGCCCCCTCGCGAACCCATATCGATTGTGCTTCACCGGGCAATAACAAATCTCGCTGAGACGACCACTCCTGGCAATGCAAAATCCCTGAAATTCTGGCTCCTGCGATTCATTGCTACGAGAGAACAGCACATGGACAACCGCCCGTTTCCGTCCCTGGCAGCACTCGAGGACTATGCCGAGAACACGTATTCAACCCTCATGTACATGACCTTGGCAGCCATGTCGTTGCGCTCTGTGCACATCGATCATCTGGCAAGCCACGTCGGCAAGGCATGCGGTATTGTTGCCACCCTGCGCGGCATTCCTGTTCTTGCGGCTCCGTCCCAACCCATACAATCACGCCCAGGGCTAAATGTCGGCGCCACAAGGACACCGGCTTTGTTGCTCCCACTCGATGTCATGGCAGAAGTGGGGTTAAGGGAAGAGGACGTGTTCCGGAGGGGCCCAGACGCCGAGGGTTTGCAAGACGCTGTTTTCAAGGTTGCGACACGAGCCAACGATCACCTCATCACGGCTCGGGAGATGCTGAACAACCTCGAAGCCGGGAGAGACCCAGGCCACGAATACGAGCACCAGGGCGAAACCGAGCATGTGTACGCGAAAGAAGGGCATGACAAAGAAGGCGCTGCACAGGATATTGGTCGTGGATTTGGCGTTTTATTAGAAGCTATACCTGCTGCCGAGTACCTGTCAAGGCTCGAAGCTGTAGACTTTGATCCTTTTCAGGTGAAGTCTAGTTGGAAGTTGCCGTGGAAGATGTGGCAAGCGCTGAAGAAAAGAAATATATAGTCTAATACAAATTAAAACTGCTTGTTACGCTATATACTAACGTGGGGTGAGGAGAAAAAAAAAGAGCCCCTGATTAGTCAGCCGCTCTATAGACATATATTGTAAGAATATAAGTCTAATTACATTGTATAAGTAAAGATATTTATTTTATAGAATAGATAACGTGGTTGTATAGCGAGTAGACTATTATTGCGAGTGGACTACTCTTGTAATTTTTAGTGAGCTGTACGCAAAAATCTGTTAAGAAATTGTTAGAGGTCCTTAACAATTCTATATCGCCTTTCATGTGCAGCCTCACCAAAAATTACTAGAGTGGTCCACTCGCTATACAACTACGTTAGTCTAATAGATAAATACAGCCTCGTTACTCCTTATATTTAGTCTTTTACAACAAGTATTTATAAAACTGTTAAACTTTTACTATTATCTCCTTAATTAAGCTATTCTTAATACTTATACTAAGTCTTAGGATTTAGAGGTTCTTTTATCTTATTAACTTTGAAGACTATTAACGTAGGGTGAGGAGAAAAGGGAGAGCTCTTAATTAGTTAGCCGCACTGCAGGCATATATTACAAGGATATAGGTCTAATTAAGACATGGCAAAGGCAAGGCATCTTTACCAGAATATATAATAGACTAGTTTTAAAGCTCAGCTATAGTTAGCATTTAAGAGTCTAAGTATATACCTTTCACCCTACTACGCCTACCTCACTACATTTAAATTTAAGTTTTTTAAGAAAATCAATAAGTGTATAGAATCTTACGTATTATAACACTATATATACTTTTACTTGAAAATCAAGAAATCAAGTGTAGTAAAGGCCTTTTCCTATATTAACAGAGAAAAGTATAGAAAGTAAAGTAGTAAAATAGGAAATCAAGCCTATAGTACACGTGTATTCCACCGCTTCCCCTGATTTTTTTGCCTTTTCAGTCGTCTTTTTCACTCGAATAGTACTAAAGCCTAGTCTTAAAAGCTTAGACCTAAAAATTTTGACCGTTAATAGCGTTATTACGCACCACTTACTGTGGTGTGATGGGTAAGTTTAACTGGCCCCACAGGTCACCACGCTATATAACGCTATGACTTATAATAGGCGAATTACGCCCTATATATAAAAATGCTCATTTCTAGTACTAGATTTCTAGTATTTTGTATACATCTCATTTGCCTTGATTACAGCCTCGCACCGCTGAGGTATTGTCACAATGCCGTGTTAATAGTATTGTATTTGAACTATGTTGTTATACAAAGAAGAGAAAGGGGAGAAAGGAGCGAGTACTTAGCGAGTCGCGGGTGATATATGTACGGCTCGGTAGAGCCGCTAGTCCGAGGTAGGACTAATAGTATTAGTATTAGTTAGCCTCCATCTAGTACCGTAATAGTAGGTCTCCCTTTACAAGGTAGTTATCCGTAACTATAAGTTAAAACTACTATAGCGTTCTATACGTGTATTGTATGTCGTACTTATAGGGTACTGTCGGAATATATCTAGCCCGGCGGCGGCTTACCGATATTTATTCGACGTTTACCTAGCGTTCCGGCAGGTTTAGTCTGTTTGCAAACCTTTCGCTAGGGTAATAGCGGCGACCCCGCGTTGTAACGAAAATATCCTAGTATCGCGTTTACTTTGTAATACTAGTTCCTATAAAATAACTTAATATTCGACCGTATATACAAATATAGCTATCTTACAAAGTATATCCGCTTACAAGTATAAGAACCTTATAATACCTCCATAGTACTTTATAGCGTTAATATAGTTAGTACGCCGTTGCCTTACTTGCGTATTAGTAATCGCCTTTCCGGTCGTACTAGCCGCGTCCGTTATATTATCGCGATGTTTTACGCTCGCTCTTCCGGCCGTCGTAGTAGCGGTGGTTAAAAACGCCGTTACGCTAGTACTTTTTTTACTCTTATTCCGCGCTATTATTATAAAGAGTTAGTTCCAATTGCTCTTTAGATTAACACTAGTAGTATACTAGCTGTTAATATATAGAACGACGCTAGTAATTCGGTAGTCGATACCCTCGCTTATACTACTTGCGAGTTTACTATACTCCTATTTACTATTCGTCTATCCGGTAGTCGTTCCTTAGTAGTCGATTTCGATATAGTCGTTCGAGCCTTTTAGAATAAGTATAAGTTGTCTACGGTATAGATTAGAGTTAATTTGTCTTTGGTATCCCTTGTATTTTAGTACCCCTTATCTTTGATATCTTTACACTATATCGCTATTGCCTTCCGGGTATTACAATAGTTGTATAGCGGAACGCCGGCGGCCCTTTTTTTAGCCTATATCCTATACTAGTTTTACCCCTACCTCTTAGAGGTATAATACAAACTTTACTCTTAAATACTGAATAATATAATATAATAATATAATAAGGGAACGAGTAGGGAAGAGAAAGAAAAGGTAGGAGGAGAAGAGAAGAAAAGGGGTAAGAAGAAAAGAGGGGTGGGTCGCGGTAGTACGATAGCGGCGTTACTATACTAGTCTTATTCCTCTTCCTAGATAAGGGGGTTAGGTATATACTACTCTAGTAGCCCTACCTTTATGAGGTATTATCGGTAGAAGGTAGCGATATCTGAGTCGTAGCCCTTTAGGTTTTTTTTTAATTTTTTTTAAAAATCAATAAGTGTATGGAATCCTATGGATTATAACACTATATACACTATTTTGCTCGATAATCAACGAAAATCAACGAAAATCAAGGAACCGAGTGTAGTAAAAGCCTTTTCCCGTATTAATGGAGAAAAGTATAGAAAGTAAAGTAGGAAATCAAGCCTATAGTAAACGTATATTCCACTGCTTCCACTAGTCTTTTTACCTTTTCGATCGTCTTTTTCGCTCGAATAGTACTAGGATCCTACTAACCTTAAACCCAACCTATATAGGTAGGTAGTTACGTAGCACCCTATATACTACTCGAGGGTCTCCTAGAACCACTTTGCCGTACAGACCTCTATCGCTAGTAGAAAGGCTCCGAGAGCCTCTCTTCCTAGTTTTGTATAGAATAGTAGCTGTAGGTTAGGTGGCTACCCTTTTAAGGCTTTCCACGCCTCCCTCCTTTCTTACGTATAGACTATATTTTACGGTTAGAGTATATATACGCCCGTAAGGCAATATCTATACTACTATCCGCTAGCTCGTCCCGTATAGGGCTAGTAATAGTCTTTATAATAAGGTAGGTATACTAGAAAAGTAGAGTTTATAGGCTATACGAAAGGTAAGCTCTACTAAATCGGATCTTTAGAGGTAGGATCCCTACTTCTAGCTCGAGAGCT
Organism: Coniochaeta hoffmannii; assembly: GCA_030052785.1. Taxonomy (NCBI): domain Eukaryota; kingdom Fungi; phylum Ascomycota; class Sordariomycetes; order Coniochaetales; family Coniochaetaceae; genus Coniochaeta; species Coniochaeta hoffmannii. The sequence continues at coordinate 2,112 of JANBVN010000168.1, read as the reverse complement.
TTTATAGGAGACCCCTTAAAGATACTTATAATCCGAGCCGTAGCTAGATTCTATATAGCCTTTAGTAGTTTTACTAGGCTCTAGGCTCCGTACGAGCCTATACCTTTCTACTAGAGCTGAATTCCAAAATCGGTAATAGAAATAACGTAGGCTACGTATAGTAGCCGGATTGCCTAGGCACTAAGCCCTTTTTACGTATTCCTAAGCCTTTGGATACTGTAGAAGGTAAAAGTTGCGGAATTAACCTTTCTTCCAATATAGGGCTTAAAAGTAAGCCTCGAATTAAACTATATATTTAACTAGCGAACTATTAATTTATATTCTATAGTTATACTTTCTATCTTTATACTATTATTTAGAGTATTCCTTTATATAGTAAAGTAAATTAATTCTATTTTGTGTAAGTTAAACTATATAGCTTATTCTTTAGCTACTATAAATAGCCTTTAAATAATAGTCTCGAGCTCGATATAGTTCTTCCGCGCGGAATTCGACGTCGTTACTATATAGAAGTTATCTATATAGGATAGTTAGAACCCCTTTTCTATTATAATATCCTATACGTAAAGTAGGAATAGTATAGAAGAAATAGGAAAGCTTTATAGGATTCCAATATCTATATTAACTAGATCCGGTTATATATATCTATCGAAAGCTAATTAGATCTTCTTATCCGATAGGAAAGAAGAGACCTAGTTATATAGGCTACTCGGAAGGCCTAATTTCGCGAGTATACGTAATAGTCTAGGCTTAGAAACGTAGTCAAACGCGCCTTTAATATCGAGGAATAAAGTACTAGTAATTATACTACTATTCTTCTTATAAGATTGTATTTCGTTAAGTAGAAATAGAGCTACGTCGATAGCTAACCTTTATTTTCTACTACCTATTTATATCTTATAGAGTAAATTCGTAATATTTACTAGGTAACTTAACCTAATAGCGAAGATCTTTTCTAGCGTTTTATCTAGGTAATTAAGAAGCGCTATAATCCTATAAGTTTTAGGTATAATATAATCCTCTTTGTTTAGCTTTATAAGGATAATACCGATACTTTCTTTCTACTATATAGGATAGATCCCTTTTTCGAATAGTACTTTATATACTTTATAGAAGACTAGTAGTATAGCTTTATACGCGTATTGAAGTATATTAAAGTTAATTTAATCTAGGCTCGGAGTCTTTTTTAAAGAGAAGATCGAAATTACGTTCGATACCTCGGCTTCCGAGAGTTCGGGCCAATCCTACTACGAGTTAGTAGTATTCGTAGCCTTACTACTCGAACTAGTCGGGTTCTAAAGTATACTACTACTACTACTTATAGTAGGGCGACTAGTAGGACTACTTATAGTAATACTAGTAGGTTTCGGAAATAGTGTAGTAAGAAAGGCACTATACTTATCGTCAAAGGTAGAGGCTTGTTTTTGAATACCATTTGACTCGTATACTATCGAGGGGACCTTTGTAAAGCCCCGCTCTTTAGTATATCTACGTACTAAAAATACTCCCTCGGGTCCTAGGTCTAGGCTCTCGAGGTAGTTTATCTAGTACTCTTCTTTTTCTCTTCGAACGGCTTGAAAGTACGTATTTCGCGTACTTTTGTAAGCTTTTTCGAGGATACTCGTATAGTACTTTTTATACTACCTAAATGTAGTATTAAAAGACCTCCGTAGGTAGGTAAGAGTAACTTTCTACTACGGCTTCGAGTACTCTATTACTCTTTTCCGTAGAATCGAGTAGTTGGCCGCCTCTTTGATTGTATTTGTAAGTATATAGGCTACTTCTTCGTAATTATACGTAGAAATAGTATACTCGATAGCTTGAAGTAGGCTAGACTCCTTCGCTATTAGTATATTTGAAAATTCCTCCTAATTAGCCTTTTTATAATTGTAAGTAGGCTGAATTTGATCGAGAGTCTTCTCGCGTATACTTTGATCAAAGGCTTTAAAGGTAATAGTTTCGTAATCGGAGTCCGTAGACTCGATATAGTACTAGTTCGACTATACTAGCGTTTTAAAGCTAGTATAAGAAGCTAATCAAAAGGTTAGAATTGGCGCATAAGTATTTGAGGAAGCTTGATAGGTAGAAAATAAAGTAGGTAATAGCTGGTTA
>JANBVN010000167.1:0-69997 GCA_030052785.1 Coniochaeta hoffmannii | reverse complement strand
AATGGCCAACTCCCCGAGCGATCATGGCGTACCTATCTACGTTCCCTACCTTCGACCTATCTCGCTGCTCCTGCAGATCAACCATGAGAGCGGCGAGTGGGACTGCTTTAGAACCGAAGTCTTCGCAACATATCACCGTTCCGTGCCGCAACACCACCTTCTGCAGAGAGACAAGCTTTGCATCGGCGTCCGTGCAGCGCTTCAGGGAGCTTGTGTTCTTGAAGGAATGTTGCAGAGGAGTCCATGTTAGGCAGATATCACGACAAGGTACGTCCCCGTTTACCCGTTCCATAGATCACCCAAGCTCTGCGAACCAGCTGCGACCGTGCGAACCCGTCCATAGTAAATAGACTTCCCCCACGACAAATCATCCCGCCACAGACCCAAAGCCCGACAAAGCCCTTACCCATCCGTCATGACCGAGTGTCTAAAGGGGGGAAGAAGGGTGGACGTCATCCAGCATGTGCCCCGCATCTTGTGTCGTTGGTGAACAATGGAGGCCAAGGTTATGAGATCTAATGCCAGGCAGAGAGAGGGCAAGGCCCAAGCCGGAGGCGAAGACCACAACAAGGATAAGCTTCCAAAGAAGAAGCTGCACGGAGCAAGTGCTGCAAGTCTAGGAGGGGTCCAGCGTCCCACCAGCATGACGGCGTTGAGCTGACCGTAGCCTCGATCCAGGGGTCGGACTCGCCCTACAGTACGATAAGCCTCTGGAAACATGCGTTCCCCCTTCATGTACGCGATCAGGTGCTCCGTCGTCCGGCCAAAACCGCGCTGCCGACGCGTAACCCCCCGGTGCCGGGGAACATCAGCTCGCCCATTACCGCTGGAAGTGCTCCGGGCGGAGCAAGGAGAAGACAAGGTGGACCCAATATCGCTCGACGACCGTGGCGCGACCTGCCAAGCTGAGCGCTCGCAGCCGAGGCGTCCATCATCTACCCGGAAACCTTCTGGGCCTACCACGCCAGCTCGACCTTAGCGAGGGCCATCTACGACTTCTGTCCCTACTTCGACGCCGTCGAGGGCGCTATCCCTCGCAACTGCAAGCAAAAACCTGAAAGCCCTCGTTTCCTACATCGACGAAATCCTTCGAGTCCGACAGCAGAGAAGACATCCGCGACCTGCGGGCCCAGTTCGGGCTCAAGTTGCTCGAGTACCTTGACGAATTCGCCAACCGCAACACCACGCCATGCCCCTGTGGAGCTGGCAGTCGTCCGAGGAGAGCGCCTTCGACTTGTGCGATCACTCCGATAGCTCAGCGCCTCAACGCAGCCCTTTAGACCACATCGAGACGGCCGCTGCCTCTGCCGCCCCATTGGCAGCCGGCGTTGCCAGGACACTGGCCTACATGATTGGTCGGTCCTGTGATAATATCTAGAGCTGGTGGGTGTTGCTATGGCATTTGGTTCAGATCGGCGAGTAGGTAAGTCACAGGCTAGAAAATACTCTAAGATTGTGGCCGGGCGCACCGTCTGTTATGGAAGAGTGTGAACGTAGGTGGGAGCAGACCCTCGAAGATTTAGAAAAAGGCTGGCGATAAAGGGTCTTTTACCAGGAGCAGGTCTTAAGTACCGGGGGCACTCTTCTTTGGGGTCGGATATGGTTGGGATATCTGTGCTTGGGGTCACGCTAGATGGCTATGAGAGTCTTGTGTCCTAATCTCAGATGATGAGTGCGATTATTGTATATACACAGCACAGGTTCTTCCACGAACGGTGTTTCTACACGCGTGACTTTCAAGGTTATTATCGTCATTCCAGGAACAAGTCCCAATGAAAAGGGGTACCTTGCATGGAGAAATCGCCATTTCAAGACAGAAATTCCTATGAGCAAGCTCTCCAAAAGCCGAGCCTCCCTTGAGAACATGATCGCTGCCAACGGTTCTGCCCCAAATACGAGACAAATGACATGCCGCGCGTTGTCTTGTCTCGCTTCTCACAAACTACCGTGGCGATAATCTGATCTCTGGAGTCAAGTTGAAGCACGGCTATGTTGCGGATTCGAATATCATTGACATCATTAGTGCGAGTTTGTTTCCGAGTTGATTCTCATATGAAGGTGTCGGGCTGGTGACTGCCAGGACGACACTATATGTTTCTCGGACCCACCTTCCATTTGCCTGAACCATTTCGCCATTCGCCAACCGCCAACTTGACAGCCCGAAATGGTCAAGACTTTTGTTGCAAAGTTGAGCTCTCCGTCTCCCACTTCAAGGCCACATCGCCAGGTCAAATCAACGCCCACGCCGTCTTCCTTGATTTGCCTTCGGCGGTGCGCAATAACCTCTGCGTCTTCACGGCACGCCTATCTCTGACAGCCTGTCGTCTCTTCTGCATCTCAGAGCCCGAACTGCCTCGGGCGCCGGCAAACTCTGGAGCCGTCATCTTGAAACAAGCGACTGGGACGCGACCGGATCCCGGCGGGGACCCGCGTTTGGCCAGACCCCCGCCAAATCTGGAGTTGGTAGCTTCGATACTTTCCGTCCTCCAAACTATTGTCAACACTTGCGCGCTTCTCTGTTTTCATGCATGGCGTGCGACTTCGACGACAACAACATATACGCCCAACAGCTACACTACTTACGGAACGCGACCTAAGTGGAAGTGAGCCTTGACGACTCCGATGCTCTCGCAACTTCGCGGAACCCAGAGCTTGTTCTCAAACCGGCAGACGACCCTCCACTTCACGGCAAACGAAATACCATGGCTAGATCTGCCATTGCCTTTCCTGGTACACGTCCGGTCGCCCATCAATCCCGACCTCGCCTGAAAAGAAAGCGTCTATGCGTGGACAGTACCCAAAGATTACAACGCCTTCGGCCCATAGACCCTGGTAAGATCGTGGCACACGCTTAGCAGACGCCCCGATACATCCATACTAACCTCTTGCTGCTTCTTCAGAAAACGACAGTCAAACACGATAATCTGCATACCCCCAACCAATATGAATCTCTGAACCGATATCGCCGTTCGACAAGCCGTCTGAGAACAAGATGGACGAAGACAGGGAAAGGACAGACGAGAGGAACAAGCCGGACCGGTACCCTTCGGTGTACCCATGCAACGGCCAGACAAGGCTGCACAGACCGACAGAGGCACTTGCCGACTCGGAAGACAATAGTATGAGAGAGATGGATGAGCTCCCGGGGACAACGGCATTATATGGTATGGCTTTATGCTGCGGAGGAGTACGGTGCGGCCGCTCCGAGGAAGACGGCGCTGGGTGGTATGGCTTTACGCTGCGGAGGAGAACGGTGCGGTCGCTCCGGGGACAACCCCCCGGGACCCAAGGGATTCGGGAGTGGTCAGCATGAGACTCGAAGCTGGCAACAAACGTCCACAGTTTTGGGTCAAGGTACGTTACAAACTCCGATCTCAGTCCGGGGAACAACTGCTAACACATTGAATAGGGTGATGAATTCCGTGGCAACAAACAGGAAGTGGTCCTGCCTACAAAGTGGCGGAGTGAATTGGCAGGAAACGACCTGATGGGGAGGCGAACTTCGGGAGGGCAGGTTTATCAAGAGAGCGACATGGGGCGGGCATGCTGCGGGGAAGGTCACTAAGGGGAATGACTTGGGGAAGAGAATGAATCTCTGTCCCTGCCGCACTCGCCAGATGGCCCAGGAGAGGCGAGGAACAGGTACGCTTTGCATCTTCACTGCTCCCAGCACGTGGCTTTGCGGCGAGCCAGGATGCATGCTGACCTGACCTGCTCGAACAACAGAGAAGCTGCGTCGGTGGTCCGCTCTGGCACCAATGCTCACCAGAAGCCTTCAAAGTCTCCATGAGAGTAATGGAATTCCCGACACCCAAACAAGGAATTCTCCAGGCCGGAGATCCAACTCAGCCGCCGCCGCTCGGTGAACCCACCTTTCAAGCGGAACCCCGTATGCCCGACAATACACGGCATTGGAGACCACCAACATGCTTCCCTGCGGACAAATCCTCCTGACGCTCAACCACGGTTCACTTTCGACACTCCTGCAACAGGCCCTAGGACCTTCCTCTGGCTCCTCGTCACCAGGTTTCTACGCAGAACCACCAGGGGCACTCTGTCTACATATGTACAAGCCTATCATCGCATGATGGCCGACGTTCCACAGACTTCCCTATCCACGACATGAGGTACTGTGGAGCCCGGTGGACTTGGATGTCCGGCAATGGCCCTTTCTCTATTATCATCTGTTTAACTCAGGCCCCTTGGTTGGTAATAACTCCGGATCGCTTGTTGCTAGCCTCTATTCCCGCTCAAGTCAGACTCGCGCATTTGCCAGCTTCCAGACACCAGATGAATCGGATGGCGGGGGCGGATTGTCAAGTGCCCTCGCGCTGTTACTGGGGAGAAACACCTTTGCTGATATCGAGCGTCTCCGCTACACCGGCATCAGCAACGCGCCGGTACGACTATTCGCAGACAACTTCATCTGAGGATGATGGGGATGTATACGACAAGCTTGGTGTAGACGGCCGCGGCGGAGATAAAAGAGGGGCAGGGGAACAGTGGAAACAAATGGACAATGAGCACCAGATCGCAGTACGATGTTTTTGGTGCTTGTAAGGCATGCACGGGCAGGATGGCATCCAAGCCCACCCTGCCTTGGCCCGCCGTCTACCCGAGGAACTTCCTGCGCATATCATCAGCTGGTCGCATCAAGGCTGCAAGACGAGTGGCCATTGTCGCTGTGGGAGCGGTGCCTCTTGGCGTGCCTTGCCAGGGACTCGAGGCCCAGTAGCAGCGTCGATCATGTTGCGATTTAACCATCCCTAGGAAGCAGGGCAAATAAGTCCGCGCTCTAGTCATTCAGATATCAATAGTTCGGTAACAATGGTTCTGTAGGGGCCGTGCCGGATCGAAACTCTTGGTCTTCAACGTTGGTTACTGACCATTTGGCGTACTCTTCCGTGTACAATGACCTCGCCGATCAAGCGGAAGCTGACAATGAGACTGATATACCGGAGGAGCAGCTGCTGCTACTTACGCTCTGGCGGGGATGAGAGAGGATATCATATCGATGTACGAGAAGGTGTCGTGAATCGTGGCAACACTCAAGACGCCACTCAGCCGAACTTACTATCGAGCACAAGACGGCGGACAATGTAGGGGCCGTGACAGCGGGCTCTCGTACGAGGAGCTGACACGACAAATGGCAAGCTCGATCCCACTATCACTGCAACCAACAACGGAGTATGGAAGAGCACCCCGTCTTCTTGCTCATCCCTACGGACCCCAACTTTGTGGTCTAGCCGGAGCTCAGTCGACTCTCTCCCGACAAGGACACCACACCTCTAGTTCAGCTCGGCTGCACATATCAATTTCCTCGAACATGCGGCCATCGTAGATCTCTCCGGTACTACTCTGACTGTGTTGTTGCCAGGCATTAAGCACACCATGGTGCGGTACCTTGCGCACTCTGGTTGTGAATAAGCGGGTCAAGGTTATGCAAAACCACCACGCAGTCTCAAATGCAGGAAGGGGTCTTATATGTATGGAAGGCAGACCTCAAAAGAGGACGCAGGTAGCTTAAGGGTGTTGGGACAGCTCTAAGTAGACAGAACCATCATGTTATTTGCCGGCCGAGCCTGGGGCCTGCCTCAAGGCAACGACGAGGTCGGCCGTTGAGACGTTTTCAGAGTTCTGTGCGAGCCCCTGCGGGTGTGCGACGAGCATCCAAGGCGACATGCTGGCCATAGCATTTGCGGATGTGTCGTCGCCTTAATGTTCTACCTTGATATTAAAAAAGCCAGCAGCTCCTCTGGCGGGAGCCAAGTTACTTGAGCTTAACTATGTACCTGTATTGGAAGTGCAGTGGACCCGGAATCTTGTTATATATCCCTTAACAGGACTGAAGGGTATGTGTCTAAAACTGACATGCCCCTAACCGTTACCGCGGTCGCTGACTTCTTACCCCTTTATCCAGGACTTTTTTGTTCCGGTCGAGAGAGGGTAAGCGCGAGGTGATGTTTATCTCTTCCAGAGACTGAGCAGTCCGAGCGCTCCAGGCCCGACAGAGATGCACATTGCTCCTTTTCGCGATGTCTAAGAAAGAGGACACAATGTCATGGTGTCTTGGAAAGTGGCTGGATCAGCCCTGTGCCACTTGGGTGGTGCTCTGGTGTTTGTACCCCCGTGACATTGGAAGCACTTCCATTTCTCTGACGGATAAGATATGGGTGGGAGGATAGGACACAATGTAGAGAGAGTTATTATAGATGCCGTGCGGTCGAGGATGGTTGATCGGCCTTGAACTGCTCAACGCTACTGACCCTGGCACTTGAAGGTCCGGCGCCTCATACATCGGCGAGGCCTTGACTTGGACACCCTAGTCTGTTAGGTCATTGCTTGCACGCTACCCTGACCACTAGGTAGCTTGGCTGGACAACTTTGGTTATGCTCTCAGTGGATTACAAGGGAGCGGAAGAAGCATATAGGCCGAGATTATGAGAGACTCACTAATTGACCGTATCTACACACATGGACCGCGGTAATGCGCATCCGCTCGAAATAGAAAGGCAGCCGTAGACAAATGCAAAGGCCAGAGATGCCTGACTCTCCGTATTGTACGCACATGTTGTGTATGCGGGCGGTAAGCAAACAGGCTGACTACACCATGCCCCAGAATGACCACTTCAAGTGCTCCAAGGACACTCTTGATGATGACCGACACACTGCGTGCCCAAGGACAACTGCAATCCCTTGTGACTCAAACAAAGTATCCGGCCGCATGGCAGCTTAAGGGAACCAATCCCGCTGGTTTGGAATGACGATGGCCGTCTTGTGCTTCAGGAGACTCGGTCCCTCGGTTGAGCTGACCGAGCTCGTCGTACTTGCTGTATCTGTGCAGGGGCAATGAAATACCGTGCTCGTTGCTCGACTGCTTCGAGGAGCTGGAAAAACCAGATGCACTCCGTACCTCAACACCAGCAACCTTCTCCCCCGGCATCCCAGCCTTCCTTGCCTGCGATAAACATACCACTAGGTGACAGCGGACAGCCTTCGTCTGGGGCCGCTTTACCATATCGGATGGGAGGCTGGCAACCTTTGTCGTCCAGAGCTCGTTGTCCTGCATCTTCCACTTCTTCTTGTTGGCGAGGGACAAGTCCACGAGCGTGCCTGCGACGAGTGACATCGTGGGAGTGCCGTCCGGGACAGCGCTCTGGCCGATGTCGGCACTGGTAACGTGGGCTCGTAGGTCTCGGGCGAGGCATGATTCGAGCTCCTGTGGAAGATGGCATGGTCAGCAAAGGGTTTTGTTACCGGGCGTCGATTGTACGTTGTAGGTCAAAGGGAGCTTACGCTGCGTGCATGACCGAACCCATTGGCCTCCAGGCCCCGGTAGCTATCGCAGGCCCGGCGTGCTAGGGCGAGGAGGCATAGCAGCTCGCTGTAGAGCAGGGCGTCGCGGCCTCTATTCTCCGGAAGAGCAGGGCTGTCCGTGTTGATGTAGCCGAAGTAGTCCTTGCTAATTGAGAGCTCGCGTGTAAGAAGCCACGTGGCAAGGGATTCGACTAGGAGCCAACGGTGGCTCACCACGTTGCGGAGAATGGGGCAGTGTTGGTAATATGTACAGGGTTGGTAATATGTCAGCGAAAGCCACCAAAGACAGTTGGGCATGAGGAAGGGATGGGCCGACTTGGAAGAGACAGATACCGAGTTAGGGCATGCTTGTCGATGTTGGTCATCTGCTCCGAGCTGCCGCAGCCGCTTGGTGGTTGATTTCTTGATGTCCTAAATGCGGACATCGTTCCTTGCAAACGACTCGCTCGCGAAGGGAACTGTCTCGTATGTCGCGATCATGGCTGTGCACATGGCATAGAACAGAGGGTGCCGTTCCAGTGGGCTCGGCATCTTGTCTGAGTGAGAGCGACGAATTTGGTGTTCCGGATGCTATTGATCGAGGCGACGGCTTTTCCGGGCACTAATCTGACGAGGTGTTGTGTATAGCTGCAGTTCGTTTCCTCTTAAAGTTTAAATTATTCGTCCGTCCGCTTCCAGGTAGTTCCAGTTGTATCGGAACGGGTCGTCATTTGAACGGCAATGATCGCAATGGTCGTAAATGCCAGTCGGTAACGTTATTGAACAAGGCACGTAACCAAGAATGTCATTAGGGGTACCACTAGGCCCTACCCTCTCCCTTCGACGAGGGCGTTTACGCAACTATACAGTTGCTCAGCTACTCACCAGCTTCAGACGCTCAGTCATCCCCATCGGCTCCGGAACGCTTCCCCCATTTCTTGAATGAAGCAAGCGATCACCAAAGACGCCATACTAGAATGGCCTAGAGAGGCTCATCGCCTCAAACGACAGTTCGAGTCACACATAGGGAGTATATAGGGTCGAAGAGGCAACTCGTCAAGGATCGCCGCCTAAACGACAAGACCCAAAGAGAGCTCGCATATGGAAGGCAAGAGCGAGAACAAGGGGAGAGAAAAGCCTCGGCCTCGGGGCTGCAGTCTGAGAAGGATCCTGTTCAAGAACACGTGCATGCGGAGAGACAGACGCGCAAGGAAACGAAGATGGTGTTCCAGGAGTTGAGGGAGGAGAAAGCGGCGTGGAAGACTCGACTGAGACCTCGTCGTAGGATGGCTCGATCCTTCTGCCATGCACGATGCTAGATTGCCTAGTACCGATTGTCATCTATGAAGAGCCGACATCGGTCCACTTTCTCGGGATGTTTTGTACACATGCTAGGTCATAGTGGTGCAAGGACGCAGACCCGTTAAAAATCGCGGTAGATCCAGCTAACCACGATGATTACGACTACGATACAAATAACAAAACCCCACCGACTGCCCGGGAACTTGTTCAATAAGCCGGATACTGCATTGAGAACTTGCCGAATTGTGCTAGGAAACACGTCCGGATGCTCCCGCTGGTAGACCTGACAATGGGTGAGTCGGTGGTCCAAACCCTTCAATGGCTCGAGAAAGCGGAACAGAGGGCAAAGGACTCACACGTAGGGCATCGATGATGTCGTGAGCAATCTTGTCCAGGACATCTTCTTCGACGATATTGTATTTCTGCAGGTACCGGAAAAGAAAGGCGTAGTCGCATTTGTGGAGGTCCGAACCGAAGAGAAAAGGCGGCTTGGTCTCATAAGCGCAGATGTCGTATCCGCGGAGGTAGACGGCAGTGTTGATGAAGTTGCGGACCTCGAGAGGTTTGGCATCGATACCGGGCACGTCTTTGTACAGGTTCTTGGGCGTCACCAGCTCCGACGCTTTTGCAACAACTCCGGCCTTGTCTGTCTCTGCTTGGTTGGACGGCGCCTCTGCAGCAGTGTTGGCCTGCCCGATGGTCTTCTCGTGCTCTGAGGTCTTAGCGACAGAGGTGTCCTGTTTGTCGTGATTGTGGTGTTCGGGGATGAAACCACCCTCGGACTTGGTACCGGAAGCGGGTGTAGCTTGCTTGTGCGCCTGTTCATGCGCTTGCTTGTGCAGCTGGTGAGGGCTATGAGCTGCGTTGGTGATAGGCATGCCGCGCGGCGAGTCATCGGCCTAGCAAACGTGAACCTGTTAACATCTGTGTGTGCGTGCGTGTGTGTGTATAGGAGCTCACTCACCTGGTCGTCTCTCTCCTCGGCTGTCTGATCTGGATGCATCCTTGATACGATACTCGCGGCTGAATCTTGATGCTGGTGCGAGTTTCCGGGCGAAGCTTGCTAGAGTTCGGTGGCGGCTGGCGTGCGGATCTTAAACCCGCAGTACTGAACTGCGGGGTACTACGACCCACCCGTCGCAGAGTGACTCGCGTACCTAACTTTGAAGTCAGGGTCAAACATTGGAACGGAGCCTTTGTTCACCTTCATATGCGCTAGGGCAGAAGGGAAGAAGCTCTCAAAGCACTACTCTGGATTGCAAATGTAGTTCTTCTCTTGAGGATATCCAACTACCTAAATCTCCTCCTCGTCTACACCGTCAAAGGAAGCCCAACCCCTGCCTAGAAACCGCTAGAAAGCCTCCAACCCTCTTTCACCCCTTGTGTTATAATAGACGTGTCGTGGACAACTCCATATCCGGCCACAAGACATGTAACCGCTCTTGACGAGATCTCATTGTTGCCATTGAAATGTCCAGGGCAGAACCTCCACCCATCATGTACGTAGACGGCTTTGTGTCCATCTCATTGAAGGTGCGCTACCGAAGATGACAGACATCACAATGGTGCATTGTAGGAATTTGATTGCAGATATGCCTTGGGCGGCAAGCATCTCATAGCCGTAAGCCCTGGTAGCTTTGAGACCGGCCTTATTTTATCTCAAATCGAACTCAACCATGTAGAAGCCTTGTAGAAGGTTTGAAATTTGACCCAGACAGTTATATAAGACCGCCCTTGTCACCCAAGTGTATGGTTAGCAAGCATTCCACCTTAACCCCGCCACAACGCCCTCTATCTTGGAAAACTGGGAACACTACTCCCTGAGATGAGTTGTATGTAATACTCGCACCTTAGCTACCTATGCTTCCCTGACCCTGTACTCCCTTATCCAGCCCAAGGTCACACATCAGGCTCAGCAGCCGGCCCCAACCCACAGCCAAGCCCACCACCGGTTACCAGCAACATGTCAATGGGTTCCAGCCCTTTCCTGCCACCACCACCCCCTGCAACCCACGCAAGTGTACCCCCATCAAGACCATCCAACCCACAGCCGGGGCCCCCACCACAGCTTCCAGCTCGCGCAAGTCCTGCCGCATCAGGAACAACCAACCCACAGCCGGCATCGCCGAACGTTAGACCTCTCCGGCGGGTTTTGTCAAGTCTACCTGCTCCAACGCCATCAAACACCCGCATGACTACTCTCAGTCAAGAGCTTGGTGTTCTAGTTGAGACCTTCTGCTCCTGGGGTCCTTGGAAGATGATGCAGATGGCACAGTTGATCGGGACGCCGGTTATTCCTCACTTGACACGTCTGCCCGGCTTTCAGGAATACAATGTGTCAGGTCTCGTGTCGGTTCTAGTGTGGTGGGGCGGCATTCTCACTGTCATGTATATTTACAGATCAATACGTCTGAGACGCTGGCTCACGGACACATTGGATAAGACTGTGGCGTATTTGCGTTAGATGTTGCCGGAGCATCTAGACTTGCTCGTCGGTTTCATCTTAGATGTGGGAATACTGGAACCTAGGCAGATATCCAACAGCGTTGGGGATGCGAAAGGAAGGGGATTATGGGTGCTTTGGACTTACTCGCTTGTACCATGTGCCATTGGTATACAGTGATATGAGTGACACTCTTTCCAACTGACAACAGGAAGCTTAACGTGACGAATCAGCCAAGTGGCTAGCTGTGTCCCGGAATGCCAGCACACTACTCCCGCATTGATCCGCACCAGCACTCCATGCCTTCTACAGCGACCACTCCACAGCCGACTAGGGTCCCAGGTCAATGAATCGAGACAATAGCAACGTCCAACGAGGCCGGAACATCGCCTGATGGAGTGAATCGTCGTGATCGATAATCCAGAACTCCGTTACAGGAGCCGGACGGCCGCGTCACCTAGCAAGGGCAAGAGCTCCTCCTCCATTGCGTTGCCTCCTGCCCGGTCCGTCGCAAGTTTCGCAAACCTTCAAAGCGCCTGCTCATCTCCCATCCACAACGGTGGCAGAGGAGGCGCCCAGGGTCCATGACAACCACTCCGACCACCCTCCGTCTGAACCTAACGGGAAAGCAGGTGCCATCAACCCGCAGCGCCACCATCATCACCTGCCCCCAATCCCGAACGATGCTTCTCACCTCCTCGGGACGGAGAGTCGTGAACCCCTCTACCGCCGCCTCCTGACAACCAAAAGACATGATCAATGGCTTAGCCGTATGCACCTCGTCAACTTCCACTCCTTCTTATCGACCATCTCTGCCGAAGACACGCTAATCTGGACGACTCATTGTGAGTTGCCAGCATACCTCGAGGAGAATATGCGCCGACGGTAGAGTCCGCGATGCAGTGTGGTCTGACCGATGAGCTGGTGGCAGAAACGAAGGCCTTGGGTACCGACCATTGGCCTTACCCTCCAAATTGGGACAGTAGGGCGAGTCAGCGGTTGACGCTGCTAGCTATGCAACGCACTATGAACGAGGAGCCAGGCTCCCGATGCCTAGAGCATACCGCAGTCCGAATGGCTCTATGCCGAAACCAACTGGAAGGCCGACCATCCGGACCAAGTTAGCCAAGGTACGAGAGCTCTGAGAAAGCACGCAGATATGGGACTCATACCGGCGAAGGTCAACGGATAGAATTCCAAGCTCAACCATAACGTCCGTCTAGACGTTTGCAGAGCTGACTCAACGCAAAGCCCAGCCGCACATGAGACTCTGGCATCGCAGCTTACGGGCGTCTCTTGCAGCACGGGTACCACTCCAGATCGCGACTCGTCCCAGTTGCTGATAGGAAGTAGAGACATGTGCTACTGGTATGCATGACGACCTCGGGCAAATGACCGAGTAGATATACAGCGCCTAGTCCTTGGCAGACGTCGGAACGCCACGGGTCGACACAGAGTTGATTTCCGAGACCAATCAGGCATTCGTCAAATGTCTTTGGCTACCCTTCGCTTATGTGATGGCCTCGGGATCCCCGTTATGAAGGTGGAGTGGATTGAAGGTAAGTCGATTATAGGTGTAGTCGTGAAGCCAAGCCAAGCCATGGACGAGGTGTCGGTGGGTGACGGCTCGGAGAGATTGGTCATTCGTCAATTAGCCAAATAAAAAAGCAAGGAAGAGTTGGCGATGGATCATCAAGGGCGATGAGGTCTGTCTCCGATAAGCAAGTCGGCCACCGTTTGCCACATGGCCAACCTTAGTAAACTGGGTTGAGATCCCAGAGATCTCTTAGCCAGCATTGGCAACGCCCACGTGGATGTAGTGCTGAGAGTCTGACTGCGTGAACGTGGATGACATGTCATTGTTGTCATCTCTGACCGCCGTTGCATCATCGTCCGGTGACCTCGATATCTCTCGTTGAGGTGCCGTGTACCTTGGCCTTCTTCACAGTCAGCATGTTGATCGGGAGTTGTCACATCTGTCGACGTACCGTGTTCTGGGGTTCGCTCCATCATTCCAGGTCTTGTAAGGAAATCCTGCAGGAAACATCCACCGGAGCCGATACCGTTTCCCGTGCTGGATCCTATGTTGTGCCTCGCTGGGATCTCTCCGTTTCCCCAAACTTCAAAAGATGTTGTTCCGTAGGGTGCCGCCGTCTGTTAATTGCTGATAGCATGGCTTCGATGGATCCTGATGTCCCGACAGCAGCGTCTTTCCGCCTGCTTGAATCTACAACCTCAAAGGTCAGGTGTCGCCCCAGCAAAGGAAGGAGGGCGTCAAAGACATACCGGGTCCGGCCTGTCCATGCATACTTTCAACCAAGTAGCTTATCCTATCCGAGGCCATGGTATATGCTTTTCCATCGTGTATTGCTGAGTTTGTACCGCTACATGTCAGTCACAGTCTACAGCAACCACAGACGTGTATTTGCCTGCTTGCTTTCCACCAACACTTGCCACCCTCCACATAGCTCGCTGATTATCATCGCCCATGAAAGTTGTATGCACTCTACCGCCGTGTAAGACATGATTCCTCGAGAAAAGGGACTTGCAAGAATTACCTCGATCACCGAGTCCTCTCTACAACCAACATCTCGTCGTCTCATCCGGTTGTGATTGCAGTCTCTGTCGACTCGCGAGATTCGGAGCTCCGGCGCCTCTCTAGCACTTGTAGACCATCTTGCAAAATGTCAGCTGAATACGTTGGTCATTGTGGCGAGTGACATGTCGAACCTTTGCGAGGCACCCTTCCCGCCCACCACTCGTGTTCTCAGGTCCAAGATCGTCGCTTGCGGAGTATGCAGGTCCTCGTGCCGCTGCACGGCCTCCACCATGAAGGAGATTTCTTCTGGCCTTCTCGGGAAGGGCTTGCTTGTGGCTTTGTCGGCGCGGGCTTGGGCATTCTCGGGAAGCGCTTCTCTCGTAACTTCGGTGACTAGAGATAGTCACTAGGACAGGTAGGCTTGAATCGGACTGGCATGTGTTAGCTGGAACCCCTGAAAACAGGGTGAGGTAAAGACAAACCTTTGAGTAAGATATCGATCGCCGCCACGATTATGTTCCGTCGGAACGCGTCGTGTAGCGCAGCCTTTAGACTGGCAAGCCTGCTACATGTCAGCTGAAGGTCCTCAGAGGGTGTCAAAGCAAGAAGTCTCACCATTGAAAAGGTGTTAAGCCCGCCACCACCATCATGTTGCGGCGGGCAGCCAGACCAGCAGATTTCGTCATAGCCATGGCCCTCCCCGGGGCGGCCGCACCGTTCCCCTCCGCTGCATGAAGCAATACCGAACAGTCTGGTCAAACACGACGTCCCACGACCACAAGACGTGCCACTGACGGCAGAGAGAGACGCAGCTCATCATGTCGACTCCCCTCCCCCGTTTGCGACGCTTGAACGGCACGAAGCGGACAAGTGGATATCACCGCAAGGCTATTGCTGATGCGGGTTGGCCAAGACGGTGTATGGACGCGCAGCGCACACGAGAGGCCTGGTACGCATCCCCGCGCACCGCCCGCCGAGTTGCAAAAAAAAGGAACATCTGCAGGTTGCCGGGATACTTCTGAGACAGAAGCAGCAGGGACTTGATTCCCCCAGGTCGGACACAGCTCCACCCGAATCTCAATTGGTTGTTTGCCCGTGGGCAGCTAGCCCAAGAGGCGGGAGCGCAAAAGCGAATACCTCGGGGGCGCGCCCAGATCAACGAACGAGTTGTGCCGTCAGCCAAAAGGGTAGCCAACCCCGATGGGCGATGAGCCACAGTACCGGAGTAGCGGGCTCGGGATGAAAGCGTGATAATTGAAGATGGAAGCTACAATATGTAGGTTCGTTGGTGATGTAGCAATGTGATTGTTGAAAGTTGACCAAAGGTGGAAGACGGTGATTGGTGGGGCAACGCAAAATCCAAAACCAAGTCTGGGATTCTGTGTGATCTTATCATATGGGGCCTTGGGACTGCTTGGTTCCCTCCCAGAGGTTTCAGGGATCGGGGTGCTGGATCCCTATCGAGGTGCTGGGCCTTATCGAAGTTGCGTAAAAAATAAAACCGAAGTTTTGCCGACGTCTGGTCAGAATTACAGCTCTCCTTCCACCTGCACACAATCCTCAAGCGCGAGATGCATTCGTCTTTGTAGCCAGACCCGGCCGCTGCAAACTCACCTGTCTTCACCACCGCCGGTTTTCCAGACCTTGTTTTGCTGGATCAGAGCGCAGAGACAGCCCTCGGGATTCCACAGCCGGAGGAGGGATCGAGCCTCCGTCTCTATGATGTACGACACGGTCGTGACAGATGCCCAGCCACAGAGCAGTCACATCAAGGGTATGTGATCTCTTTTCACTACCAGTCCCAGTCCCCAGAGGTGTACCTACTAGAACGGACGGGCTGATGCAGACATGCAGACACGTGCCTCAGGGGTCAATAGATCGACCGGAGCCGCGGGTCCTGCCGCAGTTCATTCGCAGGGACGATCCAACCCCTGACATCGCCGGCGTGCTGCCCTAGCACCGTCGCGGCACCCAGTCAAGCTCCTAGTCGCAATCCAAGAAGGGCTCCGCGCCAGGCTCTCCTACCAAGGATAACGCTGGTGGTGACACATCTTCTAATGGCGAGGCAAAGAGATCTGCAGAAATGGCCTCGCTATACGAGTTCTGGCCGTGGGGGTGGAAGCTCGGGTCTCTATAAGTTGCAGGGCGGAGCTGGTGAGGGGTTGAGGGCGAGTGAATACACTACCGCAGCAATGACGCCGGATTGATGCTGTACCGGGGCTCGCTCGGCGTTACCATGGCGGATGACGAGGAGTGGTATTACCGAGGGCGCGAGAAGAGGCAAAATAATGTCACGTCCGTCGCGGGGGCTGACGGCGTCTTGGAGAGCGTAGAGTAACTTGACGATGAGCTTAGGATAACCTGATACTTCATTTGTCTATTAGGCTAGGTCGAAACCCGGAACTGGCAGAGCGAATCTAGGATATTTTGGTTCAAACTCTTCCCACATGCCTATGTAGGCAGGCGCCCTTGTCTGTCTCGTATCTAAGCTGATATTGGCTTTGTTCCGGCGGACAATTGTCTTTGCAATCTGAGTCAGCACCAGAGTCAGACCCGTGCTTCAACTTGTTACCCTCCGATCCAACTCGAGGATGGGGAACGTGGTAGCCACTGCAGGATATCTTCCTTCCGGGGAGAAAGAGCGTGCCACTCGCCGTTCAAAGCCATTTGAGCCCTTACCGCCTTGCTCGTCGTCGAATGTGCTGCTAACGATTGTGGAGGAGATTTATCTCACACTCGAGCTTGTCATTACGCTCGACCGGGTGGGAGTTCAAGACTTGGGCACCGGGGTCTTTCTTGTTATACGGCCGAGTTCGTCGCGAGGGCGTCCTATGACCGACTTCACACACTCATTTTCTCGGCTCGACGCTCTCGAAAGATTCTCCTCGATATTCTCAACACCCCCGACGTGTTCAATATCCCGAGCAATACTGCTGATTCATGGCAAGACACCCTTCAGCTCCGTCATGGTCCATGCTTCTTTAGAGAGGTGCAGCAAGCGGGATAGAGCTCGAAGAGCATGTGAGATAACGGCGGAGGAGAACGCAAGAAAGATATCGAAGTTCCATGATACTTCTGTGTGCGGCTTCGAGACTGTTTAGTGTAGTCGGTGATGGTCGGGAGTTGAGAAAGATAACAGGAAGAGGGTGGAGAGGATGTCTGAGGGGCGAGCCGGGACGGTTCGAAGAGCCTGTCGAGCACAGCTGGCCGAGGGAGCCGTCGAAGGGAGCATCTCAGGATTGCGCTCAAGATTAGGGAAACATATCGTGCCGTCACGTACGTAGTGTAGGATCAGCAAGGAAAACAAGAGTGATTGGTTACCCTTTACCATTACCCAGCGCTTGCCCACTTCAGTTCCTGACGTATGCAGTTCTCTGACTATCGTAGCCGTTGGCAAATGATCTGGGAATGTCTACGCCCTCATACCGAGTTGCTCTTCCCATGCTCGTCGTAGAGGCCCTACTCCTCCGGGTTCTCGGAATAGATGGGACGTAGAACATCCTCACTACCCTTCATCATCCCAGCCACTCTCCTCCGCCGCAGAGGTCCTGCAGGCTTCGGATCTTGTTCGCCCACTAAATAGGCTGATCTGCTCCACTGTGCGTCGTGCCGTTGGCGTCTCCAAGGACCTCGTCCAGCTATCTCTGGTGCGGGAACTCGCAGGGGGGTTCGTCGTCGACGCGACGGATGTCCGAGAGGTCGAGGGTTTCGGAGCCTCGGAGGGAGAAAAAGACTATGTCCATCTTATTGTAGGATTCCGCTCCAATCTTGCGATAGTTGTCCGGAAACTTCTCCAGGCTTTAGGGAGGGCTCAGGAGTCTGAGGTGTTGTTGAATTTTCTCGGGTGTAGACTTGCGTCGCTCGAAGGTTTTCGAGCGAACTGGATGGTTGGCGGATGTCTGAGGGGTGACGGAGCCATTATCGTTATGACCTGTGGCTCGCTTGTGGACGGGAAGGGCCATGGTTGTTGGAGACTGTGTCGTGCTCGTGGCTGGGAGAGTCTACCTCCCTCTCGTGGACAGCGGTTGGAGGCGAGATGGGCCGGGCAGGGGTAAACCGAGGCTTACAGTGACTGCAGCGATGGGATAGGCCTCGACATCCCCATCGAAAGGGGGTCTGGCCTTGCCGATGAACGCACCCTGCAAAGGGACTATCCGATACAGAAAGGGCTCAACGCAGCCTAAGAGTTGTTACATCACTTACTCTAACATCCTATTCGATCACTTGTCAATTTGGTTCAAGCTCTCTCTGGACACTCGGCAGCAGGGATAGCCATTCGAAGCGTCGGTCATCACCCGTGCAACTGTTAGTCGGAACGGTCAAGGTGAAGGGTGAGTTTGAAGGAGGACAGAGGCACTTACCGTGCTTATACCTGGCTGTAAACCACAGAGGCGTGGAGTCGAGGGCGCTTCTTTGCCATCCACTGTGATTCTCCGCCAACCAATCATTGACATATGAAGAGTCCTCCAAAAGCGTGGAGGTAGGACTGTCCGTTGCTTTGATGCTATACTGTTGCGAAGTGGCTAACCGTGTGGAACGAGGAAGTCCACTGTGAAAGCCGGGGAAAGATGGACATGCCGAATGTCTTCGTCGACAAGAGCGAGCGGGCCCGCAGGAACGTAGTTCTAGGATCGTTATCTAGGGGAAATGAGCGACAGTCACTCCCTTCTGTACCGATATTCACCAGAAAAGGATAACCTTCAAGCATATGTAAAGTGAGACAATAATCTCAATTCTCAAAGGGTATCATCAAGTTGAACTGATTCCACGTACCATTTCACTAACGCTCTTATTTTAAAGAAAGCCTTGACCAACTGACATATCCTACTTCGGGAACTCTTCCAGACGATGGCATCGCGCCGCACCAAGGAAACGGCGATGCAGCGGCTGAAAAGCAGCTCCGGCGTGCGACTGGATTAGGCGGATTGGCCCATAAGCTAGGAGAACTACCTTCGGTCTAGGACGCAGCGTTTGATGGTTGACTTCCTCTTGGAGGAAGCAGCGCTTGTTCCACCACACGTCGAACGAGTTGATGTTCTCGCTTCGCGAGAACGTAGTTCGCCAGATCGAGATCCAACGCCAAGAATATGGATGTGTTTGGTAGTTATCGGAGCTGGTCATGGGGTATTGTTCGGTTAATGAATGGTGGACCAGGGGAAGCTGCAGAGTAGCGAGTCAGTCCGGTTAGTGGACATAGAAACCTCAGCTTTCCTACCCACCGCCTGACGAACCAGGCCATTAGTTTGCCGCCTCAACTACTACCCCATGCTCCAATATGACTCTAGGGTAAGACAGCGTTCAACTTGGATATGAAGCTCGATCGTCAGATATACTACTTAACCAACAGAGAAAAGAACAAAAACAAATAAACTCTAAAAGAAAAAGTAATTTGATTCGGTCGGACCGGGAGTCGAACCTCCGTCTTGCTCGATGCCGCTCTCAGCTAACAGTGATCGGTTGTCAGAAGGAATCCGCATTATTTCTGCGGTTGACCGACTTACCCACTTGACCATCCTGTGAGAGAGCCTGGTTCATTGACGTTGAACGGTGAACCGGTATCTGCCCTGATATGTTACTAGATGAGTGGGCATTTACCTTTCATTCACCTTGCAGGTCCGTGCTAAAACTGGGTCGGCACTAGGCATCGCGCTGATGCAAGAACAAGCAGGGGCCTGAATTTGACCTGAGCTTACCGTTTGTCACACACATACAGACGAGTTCAACAGAGGGAGCACAAGGGTGTGCATTGAAACGATCGTGTTTGGCCGTTGCCGAGCTAAGATAAATTATTTCGGTCGGTTTCATGGCTCCGAGAGTTCGACCAGCTGATGTTGTCGCCATGTTGTGAGATTCTCTTATTGGATTTGCGGCGTGATAAGAAGCGATATCTAGGAGCGTGGCATACCTTGGAGAATGATGGCATGAGGCTTTCTTGTTGATGGCCAAAACCTATCCTACGCCGTGGGACTATGGCTTAACAATAGGGGGGTTGTCGCATCCATTGAAGAGAGCGAAGATGACTAAAGCTACTCACCATCTTCCAATTCACGTCCAGTACTCATCCTTCGGGTGCCGGCCCGAGGGCAAGAGCCTCATGATAGCGAAAGATGTCTCTGTTCCCTAAATAGCTAAGTCTGATGCACGCTAGACACGGAGCGTTGTCCCAAAGACTGGGATACTGGAAGATACGAACAGGTTCCATCTGGCAAGGTAGAGAGTCCAGGAGATTAGGTACGTCTTGTGTCTGCCGAGGGATCTGTTGCGTGCCTTGAAGCGCCCGCGGAGAGCTCCTGACGTCGTGTCAGACAGCTATTGCTTGATCCGGGACACATGTACAGTTGTTATAGAAGAAAGGTACATGTCTAATGGGCGCGGTGTCCTGCGTTTCGAGGCGGCCGTTGGTGTAGCTGTTTGGCGGTGCCGCAAGTCTGGTTCGAGGGCGAAAGCTTGATTAACGCTCATTCAGACCGCCAGGAGGTGAGGAGGAACCTCATTATCGAGGATCACAGTGAAAGAGAAGAGGAAAAAAGGAAAGCCACGCGAAAAGAAGGCGGATGCGCAAGAAAACGGTTCGCCGTCCCACGTCAAGTCTCGAGAGGGCCAAGAAACCAACGCGAGCTGGAGATGCCGGAGTGGCTGAGATCACGGATAGGGCTGGGCTTCTGCCCGGGCCGATTAGAAGATGAGTATGTAAGTCCATTTCTGTATACATAGCTGCTGAAAGGAAGAATTGTAAGGGACCCGGGCTGAAGGAAGATGCCAAGGTGACGCCGCGCCAACTTCGCGCATCGTTCCATCCTCCTCCTCAATCTTTACCCCAACGATGCGGACCAGGCTGCATTTACCTTGTCCGGTCATAGCGCTGCCGAGCCGGACTGCTGGTCTTATACTTTGTGTTCCCGAGCTTTTCGCTCTTAAGTCTGATTTGGTATGACTTCCTCACGGCGTGTTTGCGACAGCACGAGGGTCGAAGTTGCTCTCTACTACTACCTATAACGATAGACGACCGAAGCTGCCATCAATCAAGTACGAACATGGGCGGCGCTCCCAATAACAACCACGAGTCACCGGGATGGGGTCTCCGAGGCGAGAGCGTCGAAGAGGTTAGGCCCCGCCGGGCACTTCCTTATCTCAATTGAATGTTGCCACTCCCGAAGAAGACATAAACACAACTCAGGCGCGAGGCCAACCAGGAAGAGAAATTGTATCTAGTAGGCTGACTGCCCGTCTCATCTGGGCAGCCCTGCGCCGGACTGTTTCCCAGATTACCATTCAGCAGAAGGGACGTCAGACAGAGTCACTTGAATATTACTATCAAGGGCTTGGGCACGGTCAACTAACCACTTCATTGCATTGCCTAGAATGAATACCTCTCCCTGCGCCCGAACTTCAAGACTGGTCATCAACGAGTACCGCACTAACCCGACACTACGACGCACATCCGCCAGCAAGCCGTTGTTCGTCGGGACCAATGACATAATACGTCAGCCACCCCCCACACGCAGCGGCACCCCAACTACCCAACGAAGAGAGCCCCATCATGTATCTAATTCTTTCACAAAAATATCGGCTAGCTCCATCGTCACAGCGCTTCCCTTCACGTAGATCTCATTGTTCCTAGTACATCCCCACGAATCACGAGCAGGCCCCGGACGCGCTCCGGCACGACCTCGAGAGCATCGACAAACCTAGGCCGCGATACCGGCAAAGTCCGAGGGCCGGACCAGTGAGGAATCAAGAAGCTACATGCGTACGCGGGCCGGCTGCTTTGGCTGACGGGCAAGCTCCCCATTGACCTTGCCGACTTCACCTGATGACCAACCCTGGGTTACAACACCAGATGTTGACGCAAGAAGAAGCGCCGGAAGGATGGCGGGGTCGACGCCAGAACTTCAAAGGCCGACTACGTTCCTCACCTCATCATTCTCCCTCACCGGCTGACCGTCTAGACTCGAGCCGGCCCCATTTGCCGACACAACCCGGGCTAGAGATGAGTACGTCTACGTTGGTACCGAGACGGCGTACGTGCATCTACGGCCTTAACATAGACGACGATGATTACAAGATGTCAGTACGCCGCAGTTTGACTTTGGCGACATGCTCACCATATCTCGTAGCTAACTAATAAGCGCCTGACGTCGTTCGGAACCTTGTACACTGAGCGGGCGCGCAGCAAGTCCACCGCGCCCTCCCGCCCCGGGCGACCTGCTCTACCATCACCATGGATCCGTCAGAGCATCTTGGTGTGTTCGCTATTCCTTGGGAATACATCCAGGTACCCGCTCCTGCATCGAGCCTCGCCACATGGGATTACCCAGTCCGCCCATGGGCCGTGGTGTCCGCTTGTGGAACCTCACTTGCCAGCTTAGTGAGCAGATCCTGAAGTTCCCGTCACCGCGTACCACTACTGACCAACTACAGGAACAGCTGCTGCCCTAAATTCCACGCTGGATATCGATATCACGAGAGCTTATGCCCACCCCATGTTTTCCACTGCAAAGACAAAGCCGCGTTCATGAATCAAGGGTTGACCCCGTCCTCATTTCCCCTCAACGAGCAAAAGGTGGTTGGGCCCCGTGGCGAACGTGCCTCTCAAGATAATTGTATGAAGTGTTACATTGAGTTCAAATTCCGCAACGGCCTCTTGTTGGGCATCCACACATCCGAGGTAACAAGCCCCAAGGCACTAATATCTAGATTGCGATGCTAATCCTATATACTAAGTGCAGATATTCGTGTCCGCCCTCATGAGTGGTGACGGCCTCAAGCCTTTGTCGTCCACTTTGGCGGTCCCCGACGATATGACAGTCTCCCGGAGCTCGGCAAGCACTGCTCCCTCCAAGCTCATCACCACCAACACTTCCGCCAGCTGCTCACCTAGACTGCCTAGTGCACAGCCCGCGGACGTGGCCCAAATAGCGCCCTGGTCCGCATTGTTGGCAGCCAAGACATCCACTGCGAGAATCGAGAGGTGTGATGTTGGCAGACAAGAACAACGTTCCCTGGTCAGAGGAGACGCGGCGCAGCGTGGGTATGGCGCTGGACACCAAGGACATATAAACCTTCGCATTCGCACCATCTTGGGTAACCAAGTCTGGCGCTGTGCGTGTACAAGCGCAGAGGATAGGGAGGGGCTGCCTGGGTTGGTCGCATATACAGCTTGGTCTTGCGGGAAAGGCGAAAGGCTTGGAGTAACTGAATCATCGGGGTACTTGTACCATAGATGTATGTGGTGTGGAAGGGAATAAAACTAATCTTCGTCTTCACAAAACACTACCAATCGAAGAAGTCAATACCCTGCCTCAGGATCAAACAACTGCTGCACCTGTGGACAGATACGCCACCCAGAAACAAGCGATTCCAGATTCGTTGTGCCGCCAGAGAACCGGAAGAGGGCCGGCGAAGGGTGGACACTGATCCTGGCCACGGCCATTGACTCTGCGGACACCTAGTTACGAGGAAATGCTACCATGGGAAGCCAGTCCCACTGTCCCCAAACCCAAGGCTTACGCCTCTTGTCTTGATGTCCTCGACCCCCCCCCCAGACGACACCGTCGAGTCCGGACGGGCAGAGAACGCGGATACCCACTGTAGCGGACAACCGCTTACAGCTCAAGCAGTCCGGCCAACTGGCGGAGCACAAGAAATGGGTAGAGGGAGAAAGTGTCCGTAACGAGGGAGAGTGCGATGTGCTCAGGAGGCCTGGTGCCTCGAGGTCGAGGTCGGGGTTGAGGTGGATTGTAACAATCCAAGGAACTAGTGTTCGAAGCATGCTCCAGGTCTGCGTCACATTAGCGGCGTGTCACGGGCGTCGCTGCATCCGTCACCGTCTCTGCATTCTGCCGGCTGCTCGTCGTCCATATCCCCAGGCAAGGCGCAGTTGCGCGGGGAACCCATTGGGACGAGGAAGAAGAGGCGGTGGTGCTTAGCGATGCGATATCATTGTTCACGCCGTCCTTGCGGACAAAGTCCTTCATCAATGCTATGAGCATGTTCGCCGTCGTGCATCGAGGAGCCAGCGGCGCGCGCGCGAGTCGGGAACCGATACAGTGGTTGAGTTTTTTCTTCCTCTGTGGCAGCTGAGACGATAACCCGTAACCCTAATCACTTCGACCTAAGAGCTTCCAACCATGACGCGTCGCCAAATGGTTGTGCTACCTCGAGGACAGCTTAACAATACAACGAGTAGTAAAAAACACAGTGCTAGGTAACAATAGTACACTCATGTTGGGAAAGGGCTACTCCGACCTCATCCTTAACCCTCCACCCGAACGCACCATCTCCTCCCGCAGCGACAGGTACCCACCCGCCTCCTCACACACCCGTTCTGCCCTGCGCTTCTCCTCCGCATACAACTCCCTCGCCTGCAACAACATCTCCCTCAGTCCCTCAACTCCCAGGTCCTCCACCGCCCTGCTCATATCCGGAGCCTTGGTGTGCTCGTGTCGTCGCAGACACATGGCGACGTTGTGCTTCGCCTCCTCATACTTGCGCCGGATTTCCTCGACGAGGGCGTCGTCTCTCCCCACCTTCATCTGGCTCACCTGGTCGAGGAAAGCCCGGTAGCTCGTCGCGTTCCTCTGCCAATCTTCGCCCTCGTCCAGGTTCTCCATCTTCTTTGCAATCTCGTCGACGAGACCCAGCAGGACTGGGGTGACCTCGCCGTCCAGCCAGTGGAGCGCCTGGGAGATGTCCTCGAGCCGGTCCCTGTACCAAGCGACGTGTCCGAGCATGCTGTCCCACGAAGCCTGGAGCCATTGGAGCCAGCATTTTATCCTTGCGTGGTGCGCTATACATGGTGGTGCGTCCTCGCCGATGTCCAGTCCGGCCTCCGCCCCAACGAAGGTGGGCAGTGCGACGTCAGCGTGCGTCAATCCCAACAGGTCATCCGGAAACACGTCAACGAGACTGGACCCTCTGACCAAGGCGAGGAGCAGGCGTCTCCAATGACGGATATGCAGCGGGCGCGTTGGCTGCAGTGGCGCGCCCGAGACTTGGTAGAGAGCAAGGACCAAGGTGTACAGCCCCCTACAGCTGTCCGTGTCCTGGTGGGGCGGGCAGCTAGGGACCTGGAAGTCGATCTCCTGTACCCTGTGGCAGCAGAGACCGGACCTTCTCCAAGACCCTAGTATGCTTGCTAGGCGTGGAAGGCTCTTCGGCGTCGGGAACGCTCAGTAGCAGGTGTGCATGTCGGGACTGTGTGGGGTCGCCGGAGGAAGCGCCGGCAACACTAAACTGCCAGGCCACAAGAAGCCACTGCCACGAGAGATGCACGGCGGACAGGAATGCATCGATCCCCCCATTCTGCGAATCCGCGACAAAGTTGCCAAGTTCCTCGCGCGATGTCCCACCGTCGCTGCCGTCCATTTGGAGGTCGATGACGCCGCAGCCGGTTGAGAACGCCACAAGAGTTAGTAAATGGGACATGGTGCCACTAGAGAGCCCCGTGTTCATATCAACCAGTTCCTGGATTATGGCATCGGCGTAGGTGGACTGCGCCGCCGCGGCCGGCATTCCGTCGACGATGACAGGACTGGTTTTGCAGACCATTGTCTCTGGCCCCCCTGCAAGGACGTGTTGGGGCCGTGTCTGAGGTGGCGGCGCGTCACGCTGTCAAGCCTCGATCCTGCGCTGCTCGAACTATCCATGGCCAGATTCTCAAGGCGTGATCGCTTGGGAGCTGAATAGTTGACCGCATCGTCTGCTGGTCGTTTGTGGCGGCCTTGGTCGCCGGAACCATCGACTAGCGTGATTCCCGTTTTGTCATTGTCGTCTTGGCTGTGAAGACCCGGAGCAAAGCACGTGGCGGAAGAACTCTGGAAAGCCGACAGGGGCACGCCGCCAAAGGAGCTGCCGGACTGTGACGTGAACCAGCTCTTCAAACTTGCTCTCGTTTGCTCATGCGCCAGTGCCGTCGCCTCCTCATGTGATAGAGCAGAGGCATGACGCTCCGGATCATGAAGGGGTACACCGGATGGGCCAGTGCCCACTGGGCGCGATGGCGACATGGAACATGCATCTGGATCGATGGACGTCCGTGGAGGTGCCTCAAGCCTCTCGCCTGAAGTAGCGGTCGTCGATTGTGCCATGGACTGATGTGATACGCCACTCTGATTGACGGGCGAAAATGGAGACTTCACCCGACGCCCGTGTTCGACCGCTGCGTTGGAGAGAATGCCCGGACCGGTGTTGCTGTCAGCCGGTCCCCCAGACCTCTCCGCAGGGCTCGACGATCCGTGCCGTTCAGATGGCAGAACAAGGTGCCCCGGTGACTTGGCCGGGTGCCTGCCAGCGTCCCCCTGATGTAAAAGTGCAGGGACAGGCACAGGTACGACGTTGCCGAGACTTGGCGGCTCTCGGGATAATTGCCCACGGGTATTGACACGAATCGAATCAACCAGGGTTGGCGACTGGCCGAGCTGCCGGTCCGGACTGGGAGCAGGAGCCGCGTGTGTTGCTGCCCCGCCAGGGACATCCCTCCTCTTAGCCAGCAGGTCTCGTGGAACGAGCCGAGATCGGGCGGGGTGCGGGTGAGTGTTGAGAGTCTGTCGGGCAAACACGCACCGCTCACGGTCTTTGGGATGGGACGTGTCTAGGCGTGCCCGTTCGGCCCACTTGACCACCATGTCGGGGTAATCCCACTCGGAAAAAGCCTGTGCCTTGTCCTCGGACGGCACGCCAAGGTCTTGCAGGTAGTCGAGGATGGTGCTGAATGTGTCCCGGGTCGGAGTGCGCACATCGTCGACGCCAAACCAGAGAGCGAGCAGTCGGGGATCAGAGAGCCTAAGAAGACCAGCAAGCTTGATGACGTTGCTCGTAGCGCTCTTCTTGTAGTAGTCCGAGTCAACCCGTTCGGGACCGAATTCGGCGCGGAGACATGCCACAATGCACGCGTCATCCAGGTTTTGTCTCGCGAAGACGGAGAAGTGACATGGGCCCGGCGTAAGCGACCACCTGGCGATGAGCGCACGCCAAGCCGAGCGCAGTGTCTCCGTCGAGGACATGGTCCGGGCATTCTTCACGGCTTCCAGTGCTTCGGCCAGTTGCGCTCGACTCGAGCATTTGCTCTTTAGGTCCAGTGGGCTGTCGGAGTCGGCATCGGCTGTGGAGCCAACGTGGTAATCGGGCGTCAATCGGGAGTGTTGCTACGAGAAGAGCAGAGTTAGCTAACTGACGCCGGCCTTGGAGACGGCTGAATATCCTGCGTGAAATGTACCGGGTACCCAGACAAACATAACCGTACCAAAGTAAGGGAGGGGCAAGGAGTGAACTCTGATAGCGAGGAGCTGTGGCGGGACGTACCTTGCTTGCCTCGGCAGCCATCACAGCAACACGACGGCTGCGGTACGGGGTCGCCCTCCGCTCGGACGCAGGGTGATCTGCCCTGGTTCTCGTAGCAGGCGTAGAAGCGCGCGAGGGCGGTTGCTTGGCGGGTTGAGCTGGCATCGCTGGTTCGTTTTCTTCAGAATATTGGGTGATGGTACGTTATCATCGTGCTGGAATCGGAAGTTTGAAGTGGAAGATGAACTTGGGGTGGGTCGAGTTTCCCGGTGTGCTGGGTGATTGCATGCCAAGCTTGCAGCTCTACACTTGCTCGCCGGTGCCTGGCTCACCTTGCCGATCCGTGGCTTAAGCCCGACTGGACAATGACGGCACGGCAATCCACCGGTACAGCATCGCGACCGTGCTGTATGGGCATTCAAGTACACCCGGTGGTCCATGTCAACCAGCATGGCGAGTACCAGTCTCCGCCAGCCAGGCAGTCCACTGGAGGGCGGTCAACGTCCAAGCAAGGGAAGGCACAGGCCGAGCTGCGGGAGGCCCACGGATGTTCTAGCAAGCGGATCCCGGACGAGATACAGCAGGAAATATACCTTGAAGCCATATTCTGCAGGAGAGTGCATCCATGCCATCCCATTCGCTCCGTTTTATCTGCGCACCTGATTGCCCGCCCTCCCTACCCGTATTGACGTACTTCTGCCGTTTTACAGATTTCACAACCGTTCCCTTGTCCTGATACACCGTCTCGATCTGGGCTAACTGCTGGATCTTGTCGACATCGACGGTGGTCTGCCGCTCGGGCATGAGGGTGGCGAGGTCGTGGGGGATGAGGAGGGTCGATAATTGACCCCGCAACTTGGAGAAGTCGAGGAGAAGGAGAGGGAAGGGCTGAAGAGGAAGGGGGAGGATGTGTCGTCGGTGGCGGCGGCGGCCCCGGAAGGTGATTCGGCGTAGGTTGAGGAGCAGAAGATAGGGTTGGCAGAGGGTTAAGACAAGTAAGTTTCAAGCTAGTCAGGACCGACTTCGCGCAAATCCACTGCGATGCTCGCAACATAATCCCTCACTCACAGTTCAGCAGGTGTTCTATCTCTGCAGTCTGCGACTCTCAAGTCGACCCTAAAGTGTGGGAACTTACGTGAGCTTCTCGGCACTTACATCTTGCATAAGGTCCACAATCCCATCTTGTATTAGCGCAGAACAAGGACTCGACATCTCATGTAAACTCCGGAGCAGTCGCTCCACCTGAGGTTTCCGCCACATCTAAAAACCCACATGACCAGTTGACATGCTCACATATTCATGTTGATTCTACCGTGGGCGGTCTGTCTTGCAATGGCTCGAGCCCGACATGCTCAAGAGTGGGTCGCCACTCCATCCAGCTCTTCGCTCAGCTGGTGATGGCATCACAGCCATAATATCGCATTGGTTAAGTGAACGCTTTAGAGAGTTTGCATTACATTTGGAGGTCCTTCGGGTATCATATCGTGCTCAAGAACACGCCCACTGGGTGTACCTCAATTTGCGAGTCGCACTTGGGTATCCAAGGTATTCTGTAGAGTCAAGCTCGCTTCAGCTGGTAGAACTAACGACCAGTATGTCATTTGAACAAGTTATGCAAGTCCCAGTGCCCGTGACCGAAAGGGAATACCCACCGATCCTCACGCCGATACATCGTCCTCCGCTTTACATTTCCAGGCTTCCATAACATCCGATAGGCCATCTCTTCTCGAGCTGTTCATAAGCCTGCATATTCGTTTCTTCTAACTGCAGTCAATGAGTATCTGGGGAGTGTTTTTTGAAGGATGCGGAGAAGCTGCTCTATCAGATGTTGCTTTTATATGCCCTGTCTCGTCCTTGTTGTGTGAAGCCCTTCAATGGTCATTCATGTATTCAAGTGATCTTGGATAATCAGTGCAGACGTATTTGCCTCGAGTCCGCCTCGTAGCAAGATCGACCGCGTGCTGGTGAAGTGCAACTGCTGTAATTGTGGAAATGGCTGTGGGGACCGATGTTTTGCGGGGAGTGCATTTGCATTGTCTGCCTCGCAAACCTCAAAGAGCATGTAACTCGCCAATCAGGAAGAAGAGCCCATCTTCATCGCTGAACCCGCAACCATGGATCTCATCATGCCTCTTGAGAACGACGGATTCCTCGCCCATCGCGGCGCCTTTCCCGCTCCGACAGTAGCAACGCCTTACCCGGCCATCAATACTCTTCGCCGTTGCATCCATTTGCTAGGTAACGAGGAGCTGCACAACGTTTTGGGAGCCCTTCTTGACTGCGCCGACAACGAGCACACATTTCGTGGCGAACTGCGCAGGGCCGTGTCCCAGATAACCAAAGACGAGCTCACGTCTGCCCGCGCCTATCGCATCAGCTACGAAGGCAGCCCTGCGGAACTTAGCCTGCTAGTAACGGTCAAGTCCGGGTCTATGACCAAGATCCAGGCCGTTCATTTGATTGAGGAGCTCTCTGCTGTCCTGGAACGGTTGGTCCTTTCATAAATGATACCTCATTTGTCTTCGGAACGTACATATTTGGTATCTAACTCCAAATCGCTCCTTTAAAAGACACGACGGGCGCCTCGCCGGCATTGTCATCGAGGTGGCGGAGCACATCATCACCCCGGGCGCCGGCGGCAAGCTGAGCGACGAGGTGAAGTCCATGTGTACGCCCGACCTCCCCTCCCAGGCTGCAGCATCGGCCCCGACGGCGACGAGCGGAAGGCCGGCACGACGGGACCCGTCATGCGCGTCAAGCAAGACGGCAAGGTCTACTACCCTGCCATGACCTTCAGCCATGTTCCCATCTGTGGTTACCGCCTCGTCTCCCCCCTGTGCCTTCACGCGCCCGCTGGGACTTCCCTCCTCCAGCTTCCACCGAGCGCGTCGCACCTGGTGATAGCAGCCAGAGCGTCATCTGCCATGCCGAACGCGACAGCATGCCCTGGTGGTCCAACGCCAAGAACGTCATCGAGCGCGACCAAAAGAACACCCGGCGCGTCGATTATGCTGAAGCCCAGAAGCAGCTCTGCACTACGTCCCAGCCTACCATCGGCACCCTCCATGCATCCACCGGCTTACGCACAAGCCCCGACAGTGAGGTACTGGATGGGGCATTCGCCAAGCTGGACAAAGCGCGCTGCCATGTCAAGGAACTGACCAACGCAAACGCAAGTGACCTCGTCCTACAACGTTCTCGAGCGGCGTCGACCCCAGCGTCACCATCACGTATATCTTGGAAGCGATCGGGGATAACGGTGGGCCGCTGCGGATCATCGAAGTTAAGGGCAGAGTCCTCGTCGCCAAGTGCCCGGAGAGCGGCCTGTTTGCCGACTACGGCGACTCGGGCTCCCCCGTGGTGAACGGTCACGCCGAGGTTGTTGGACTGATTACCGCCGTCGGTCGTGGCTCGGTCGTGGGCGGGCTGGTGTATATCTCGCCGATCGGCCCGCTAATAGACAGCCTGAAGGTGATTCTGCAGCGCGGACCCAAGGATGAGGTCGAGGTCGCAGGCCGAATTCGACGACCTCAGATTAGACGAGTAACTTGTCTGTGTTGAAGTAGTGTATTTTGGGCAGCGTCAAGGCAGCCTCGCGGCACTGAACTGTTGGAGTATCTCTCTGGTAACAAGAAGCAGTTGCTCCCGAGGACTTCTCCTATAGGTCACGCTGGAGCCAGATGCCTGTGAGGCAGACTCATATCAGGAGATGGCAGTATCTAGCGAGCTCGAACACAAGATTGAGGTGTTATGAGCGAAACTATCGTTCAAAAAAGGCAAATTACCTAGTTGGACTCGTCCCTTTGTAACCTCAATGTCAATCACGAATGCGGTTGCACCTGTCATGGGAAACATCGCTAGAATCGGTAACACAGTACTGCACTCGAGAATCCCAAGTCTACAGGTATTCATTTGAAGCCGAAGAAGTGCAAAACTGTAAAAACCAAGAGGACGCAAAAGGAATCGAACCAGCCACCTTCCTCACGGTATCTGTCATCGCAGTCTCGGCGGACCAAAGAGGGATACGCACCACCAGGGACAGCCTTAACCACTGAGCTACACTTGAGTCCTCAGATCACCGGTAACTGACCCATCCGGTGAAGTTGGCTATATGGGTAGCGAGCGGGATCCGCTCGGAATCGCCTGAAAGTTCTCTCACTCTGTCGCCGGGCGAGGGAAGCAGTGATGAATACATCGTCGAGTCAATCCTCTCTCGTCGTCATTTCTCAGCATCGTCTTCCACCTCCATGACTCTCAGCCACCACGGACGGAAAGCTAATACCCGGTGTATGCCCAGCTCCACTCACGTCAATCATCACGCGTACTTACTATCACAACAGCGTCCCATAACCGCAAAGCCCTACCTCAGCGAATGCGGGCTCATCTCATGCCACCTCCCTAAGCCAGTCGACTCACGACTGCATCACCGTGCCCTCGATCAACTCGCAACCTGCTCAGCTCGACCGCAATGGGTGCGCATATGCCCGGCACCCTCACCCAGCTCTCACCACCGACATCACCCTGGACACAGTGACCCCAACCTTTGCGTCTCCCCGCGCCTTGTTCCCCCCAATAACAATAGCGCCACTCCCCACAGAAGGCAACCAAGCGTCGCTTTGCCCGAGGTCGTAGCTATCAGCACGCCCCTCCAGCAAGTCTTGCCCGGCATCGACCGCAGATCGCCTGTCTTCCACAACTTCCTCCGCGAGGCGATACCACTACTACGGGCACGAAGAGCATCAGAGACAACAATTCTGGGGGCAGGACCTCGCGTCCCGGATTTACTGGGAGAAGGGGGACGGGGAGAACGGTGGTTCGGTGCCGGACGCCATCGTGGGGGACCGATATCAACCAACATCACACACTCAGGTCGGGACCACGCTTGCCTTCACGAGCCTCTAGCCTTCATCGGGAGCGGAGATTTGACGCTTCTCTAGAGCAGGGCTTGGCTAAGTTCGCTGTTTGTTCTGCGATCAGTATCATGCTCCTTGCTTCGTGCCACACCACTCCGTCGTATGGATTCCTGCGCGTCAGCAGCCATTCCCAATCCCGGGATGCCCTGGCGGACATCAGATCAACCACGCATCTCCTCCTTTTGCCACACATCCTGCCCTGTGGTTCCAATACTCAGAATCCCCGCGCATAATCTCAGTCGCCTCGCGGACTCTCTCCTTCGTCCGCACTACGGCCCTCCCGCCGTCAGCCGGACCTACAAACTGCCAGGATAGAGTCAGTCCCTGATAGCCCCCTTGTCACGACTTTACCTCCGATGTGATACGAAGCCCGCCATCCTTTACGCAGCCAAGCAACGCGCAAGCCTGGACAGAATAAGGCAGAAAGACAGGGAGGCAAAAAGCCGGCTATGTATATCATGGTTACCTCTCCGGTGGGATACCGGCCCGCAAAACTCAAGACCGTTTCAAAAAGTCGCAGAGTAACCTAAATCTTGATTATGCCAGTTCCATCTGCTAACTAAGATGCTGAACTGGACTCCTGACTGTACAATGTTGCCTGCGGCGCTGTATAGTTATGGCACGGGGTGGGCAGCCGAGTCGTAGTCATCCACGGTGCCCCTTTACCATGGCCAAAGTGACAAGTAAACGGGGATCCGTGGCTTCAAATACTCTTTCTTGACCTTACGGAAGGATGCCGTGTTGTAAGAACCTCCGCCGAGCGCTAGAGAGTGTGCGGTGAGGCAAGAAAGAACCGAGACACAAGTCGAGCCATTGGGCTGCCAACTGTACAGTAGATGGGGCCAAGCTCTTCTAAGACTGCCCTCTCGTTGTGGCACCCGACATGCTTTCACAAAACATGGTGTCTAGGATCTCTCGAGTATTTATACCAAGGGAGAGACTTGGCTATCGGCTGGCAAATGATACGGTAGTTGCGAGGGTACCGACGACTTTGGGAATGCTGGGTCATTGTCTACCCACCCACACCAACGAGCTTTCACTGCTAGGTATGAATAGCCAGGTGGGACACACATGGAAGCTTTGTCGCGGGTGAATAAGCTGTTTGTTGGATGACGGGCTGCTTTTATGAGTGAAGTGAGGGAGGCGTTCGGCTAGTGATTCAACTGTTGTTTACAACTTCACCGTCGACTCATTTACCATAAAGGCCTGCCCTCCATCCCTAATTCCAAACTTTATTCTTTATTTACACTCATTCAGTACACGAGACAGTCTCTCTGGGATTCATCCTACTCCCTCCCCAACCTCGATAAAGACCACATCGACAACAAGTACTGCCAAGCGCTACAGTCAAGAGCTGAAAGCCTATAGAGGCCAGAGACTTATCTCGCGATGCTCTCTAAAACGATCTTTACAGGCCTGCTAGCCTGGGGTCAAGCCTTTCTTTTGGTCGCTGGCTGGGGTGCAGACGAGGACGATGGAGTAGGAGGCTTTGCCACGCTCACCTCAACCATTGGGACACCCTTGTCTGTGTCCCTCGGCAGCAGCCAATCGACGAAGCCAGTCTTTGCAACAGCCTCGCATCCTCACGTCACTACGGTTATGTCAGGTACTACATACACACTGGATCCCTTCGCGACAGCTTTGCCAAGCGGTGGCCCGTCGATGAGCAGTCAGACACGATCCCCCGGATCCGCAACGTCTGGACAAGACCCGATCACGCCCAAGCTCTCTACCTCAAGCTCAGTGCAAAGCGATATCGGGACCCTGCCACCTGGACCTCCCCCAGCATCGCCGAGTGCTACAACAGTGTCATCATCCACAATATCGTTTCTCTTTCCATCGCCACCTCCAGGCTTCCCTCCCGGCTTTGAGTCCTCAATCTCGAGCACCATGACGGTCTTGCCTCCCGGTGCGAGCATTGAGGTCCTTCCGTCTGGGGCATACACCCAGAATACGGTGAGATACGCTGCGGGTTTGTCAGTTTGGCAAGGCAAGATGCTAATGATACGCCCAGATCATAACGACTACCTCAGCCGGCAGCTCAACGGCTACAGTTGTGCCGGTGATTGTGCTTCCCGGGGGCTTGCCAGAGATTGTAAGTTTCCAATGGCTCCGTTCCCGACCTTGTGCTTGTTTAGGCTATGATACGATGCATATGGGGCTTGTTATATGCCACAGATACTGACTTCCGTTCTAGTGCTGGGGTTGCATCTTGTCGTGGCCTGCATACTTGGAGATCAATATCCCGCAGTTCTGCGTCGACATTTTAGGTCTTCAGTTTGGGTTCTGTCCTTGGAGCACACCAGGCCAAGGCGGAGGAGGTAGTAATGGCGATGGAGGGAATGGAGAGGGTATAGTTCCTGTTCCACTGTTTCCCCCGCCGCCTCCTCCACCGCCTCCTCCTCCGCCACCGCCTCCCCCGCCGCCTGAAGTTGGTGACGGCAAGCCCACGAATACACCCACGACCAAGCCTACCGACAAGCCCACCAACGAACCTACAAGCAACACACCCCAAAGCTCCTTGACAGCAGCGTCATCATCATCATCACCCTCCCCCTCCTCGTGCACAATGACAGTCACGGCTACTTACGAGAGCATCTTCTGCTACATTACCACAACCGTTACACCGTCGGACTCGGTGATTGAGGAACTCTTGGGCAGACAACCGACAACAGCACCCACCGGTTGCTCGACACTTGTCTATAGCACCGTTGCGGGTTGCAGCGGCACGGGAGGAAGTACAACAACGATCTCGTCAACGACCACGGCTGTGGCAACTCCAGTATGCGACAGGAAGAGCACATGTGGGAACCGCAAATGCGTGGGAAAACCATCATCGGCGCTCGTCAAGCCGGCGAATGTCGCCCCGCCGCGTCTCACACAGCCGAGGGCAAACGAATGGGCCGACCCAGGGAACTACGGAGGTGTCACGGGCAGGTTCATGCGAGGGGGTGAGTTTGTGTTTCTCAGTCTAACTTGCTTCGCCCTCACTGACTAACCATGTGGTTCCAGAGGTCAAACTCGCCTATGACAATGCAGAAACAAGTGTTGATTTGGGACTCGATGTTGATGAGCCACAAGGTCGAGCCCGTGGCACGTATAACTATGTCGTATTTGGGAACAAGGTTCAGACCTTAGCCGTCAAGGGTCTTTTTGGGTGCACTTCGGTCTTCGTCATGTCTCGAAAGGGCGCCTGGATGTCTCACTTCTGGCAAGGGCCGTCATTTCTCTTCAATGCGCCGGATAGCCAGGGGTTTTACACCGATGTCTTGGGTCCTTTGGACGAGGGGTACCAGCCACGACAACGGTTTCTCAACATGTACACCCTTCGCGACCTCCGAAACAATGACAACATTGGGGCACTGGGGCATATATTTGACGACTCAAATATGCCTCAGATCTGGATCCTCGCCCCCATGTACCTTAATCCAGACGGCTCGGACCCAGCTGTGACGGGATCACCGCCATCATTGGCATTCCCGGATCACATCGAGAGAATGAAGGCAGTGCTCAAGGACATCTTTCCCAGCATTGCCGGCCCGACTTCGGCCGGTATCCACGTCAAGATGTATAAGCCGATGTTCGTGCCAGATCCTTCGGATAACGACTATACCTACCAGCGCGGTAAGATCTTGATCCAATACCAGCCGGCCCCGAGAGCTTGTCAAGGCGGACCCAGAACAACGGCCAAGTATCGAGTCTGGGTCGAAGGGTCTGCCGCGGACACTATCAAGGATGAATGGGAAGCAGGACAAGACCAGCAAGTCCCAGCTGGTCAACGTCAGCTAGACTCATGCCCCCAAGACTCTTCGAGTCTCGGCAGTTCTGCAACTCAAAGTTCAATTGACGCCGGCACAGGTGCGAGCAGCACGACTACGCCGCCCGATACCAGCTCCCCACCCACATCTATGAGAAGCACAGCCCCAGCACACCCGAGCAGCATATCGAGTTTTAAGACGACGTTAACGCAGATTACCACCTTTGGCACAGCTACCGTCGTCGTGACAGTCCATCCTTCGGCCATTGCGCCCATCCCGTCACCCACTTCGGTTCCGCCACCGTGCGACGAAAACTGCGAGCGCGACAAGCTGAACAAGGGCAACCGGTGCAACTGCGGTCCGAACGGGTGCGACGCCGAATCGCCGGCCTGCTGCGCCACCCACAACTGCCCAAAGTGCGTCTGCGACTGGGAGGACCTAGACCACGGGTCCAAGTGCAACATCGACTGCTGCGCCACCAACACGTGCCAGTGGGCCAACACTGGCGGGCGCGGCGGCATGTGGTGCGACTTCAACTTCTACCAGAGGGTCGGCGTGCGCGACGACGAGTCCTTCTGGCATCCCACCATCGACTGGGAGGTATACCCCTGGCGGGCGATCCACCCACAAAAGGGTGTCACGACGCTGCCCTGGAACACGAAGACGCTCATCTCGTTCCAGCCGGAGATAGGGATGAACGACATCATGGAGGTGTGGCTGAATCCGGGCAGTCCGAAGCCGACGGGCAGGGACCAGTTTGAGCGGAACCTCAGCGTTTGGGGGCTCTTTCTACGTACTGGAAAGCTCGAGGAAGTCATTCAGACGTTCGTGGACCACTCGCATGAGGCTCCTGGAAACGGTGACAAGGCACTGGCTCTTGATTGTCAGGCGAAGGAGTTCTGGAGGAAGAGCAATGACGTTTGGGAGCGCGGATACAACTGTTATTTCCCGTGCAGTGGTGATAGTCGTTGAGGCGGAAAGGCGAAACCTCTTTGAGGCAGAGAAGGATCTGTGAAGACGTGTATATAGACATGCTCAGAGCTAGCTAGGGGTAGCAGATGTCCCGAGGCTTACAGTTACGCTCCAGTGCGGAGCTAATTAAAACGGTACTAAATTATGTTCTCGTCCTTGTGAGGATAGAGGCTGATCTGCCATCTTGTTGTTGATTTGCTTCAGGAGCTCACCAGCCATCCCTGCCCAGAATCTCTATCTTGCGTTAGGTCGTGGCGGTTTATGAGGTCTGGGAGTCGGGAATAGCCGTACGCTTGCGTAGGAAACGCTTCGCTCACATTCTTGCACTGCCTGTTGCTGCTGGAAGGTACTACCATCGTCTAACGTCCTTGAGTGGCGCGATCTTGGCAACGTAGATGGACGGATTGCTATGCGAGCTACTTACTAGCTCTCTACGCATGGGCTCTCTCTCTACCGCGAGCCCCATCGGGTTAAGGCGTCATGCGCAACAGCCAGAGGTCATCATGTCTTTGATGCTGCGGGGACTCCATACCTGCTTTGGTCGAGGTAGTCCCGTCTATCTCCTGTGGGCAGCATTGCAGCATTTATAAGAGCTTTGTGCCCACCGACCATCACCAGGCCCGACCGGAGTAGGTATCAGCTTTATTGGGGATAGATCCTCTTCAACGGAGCGGGGAGACACGAGCATCTACGTTGGAGAGCCTTCCAGGGACAAAGAAACCACAGTCAAGTGGTCCAGCGGTCCCAGCTGCCCGTTCTTCTACTGCAATCAAATTACCATAAAGTTGAGAGTCGATAAGTCGAACAAAAAAATACTTAAGATACGATGTATGACTACGGCCTGAAAGATGCCTTAAGAGATTGCGATACTATGACGTTCGAGTGGCGATAGCGCCAACAGGCTAATAAAAAATGCATCCATTTGACTTGCATACATTGTTGTAAAGAACACATATCACAATGGGCCATACTAGGTAGGCACCTACACTCCACTAAATAGGCACTGCAATTTGGCTAAATCGGCACCTACTATTTGGCTATATCGGCGCCTTCGTATAATTAGTCCAAAAATATCTGTATATATATTATATAAGTACGATAAGAAGATAAGGCGAGCTATATTATTAGGGGATAGGAGACTGATTCTCGTTAAAATATAATAGTCTATTTACTACTACCTTTACTATACGCTAGACTTATTAGTACTCTAGGGATAACCTCTTTTCGGACTATTCTAGGTATATTGAGTAGGAATTAGCTCTTAAAACGCTTCTATCACTTTTGCTAACCGAGATATCGTAGAGTGATAATGTCCGACGATAACTAGGAAGGTTTTGCGGATTTGCTTGAAAATCCTACCGTAGATAGCGTCTCCGACTTCGACCCTTTCTAAGACTCCGATTCTACCTCCGATATAGACTCTTACCCCTTTTCCGATAAAGAAGACGAGCCCTTGATTTCTATCTTCCTTACTAGCCTTATTTAGGGTAGTATAACGGAA
Organism: Coniochaeta hoffmannii; assembly: GCA_030052785.1. Lineage (NCBI taxonomy): Eukaryota > Fungi > Ascomycota > Sordariomycetes > Coniochaetales > Coniochaetaceae > Coniochaeta > Coniochaeta hoffmannii. The sequence continues at coordinate 31,992 of JANBVN010000167.1, read as the reverse complement.
GCCGATCTTAAAAGTGCCCTCGTGGCCTATAATAAGTAATACGGCTACGGTATCTCCCTTTAGAATAAAAAGAAGAAGGGAGGCGTAGTTATATATTATAGGGTCTTCTATACTAGGTTTAGCAATCTAGAGTCGTTAAAAGGAGTAGGCCTCCGTAAAAGAGCCTCTAAGAAGATAGGATACTAGTTTAAGGTAACGGTAAGGCTTATAGAGGAAAGATAGTACTTTTACTATAACGCTAAGCCCGAATACTACGTTTATAACTACCCGTTTACCCTCGATCCTTCTACCTATCTTTAAAATCGGAGAATAAAGTTAGCTGTAAAGGCGTTAATATAAAGACTCTCGGCCTATATAGTTATCCGCGTTAGGGAGATCCTCGTAATAGTATAGGAAGAGTTTCTCGACTACTACTTTACGACTAAGGATATTAATAACGAAAGGCAAAGCCTCTATAGGTAGAAGAGGCTTAGCTATATAGCTTCTAGGGCTACGATTAAGACGCTTAACGATTTGGGTGTATTTTATATCGCTAAATAGGACGAGAAAGTTCCTAACCGTCTTCTAAATCTTATCTTTACCTTCGAGACTTATTAGGAGATATAGAAACGCTTTTCCGACTACTTTTCCTTTAATAATACCTATCGAACGAACAATCTCGGTTTCCTCCTATTTATTATTACTATTCAAATAAACGTTAATTTTATTACTAATCTTACTTTTAGCTTAGTAAGTAACGAAACCTACTAGAATTTCGACTTCTTTACTAGCGTTGTTAATTAACTCTGAAAGTAAATAGGGGTACGGCAGCTATAGATTACTATTATAGATAAGGACTAGTAGATACGTATAGCCTTCCGGGCTATTTTCTCTAATACCTAATAATAGATCTACTGTTACTATATATACGAGAACGTTAAGTTTAATACGAAGAAGAAGGGTAAATAGACTAAGCTAGCGAGGAAGAACGATACGGAAAAGGATAACGAGGATCTCGGGGGTATTTAGTTTACGTACCCGGATCTCCCTAATTATCCGGATTATCGTTAGAAACGCTCGAATATACTATATAATCCTAACGGCGTTAAAATTATATAGAAGATCCTAGCCTACGTAAGGGTAAAGTAATCTTTTATACAAACCTAAGAGTAGATTATCGAGGAGTTCTCTAATTAGGAGGAGTTTCTAGAATACCTTTAAAATAACTAGCTCCCTTACTAATACTAGTAGGTAGATTATTTTGTTAGTAAGTAGCTTAACTTCGGGTAAATTACTACCTTTTAAACGGAGGTCTCGAACTTTAATATTAAAAGCTATTTAGTTAGTAGTAAATACGATTAGGTATACTTTACTAAAACGTTAAAAAAAATATACGAAAATCAAGCTTATAACTATCGTTAGAAAGTAACGGAGTAATCGGTTCGGATTAAATTCGATTATCTTAATTAGAAGTACCTTAGTAACCTCCTAATAACGATCTCCTACCTAGCGTTAGAGAAAATTACCTAAGAGAAGTAGTACGTATAAAAGGTAATCGAAAGGGCTACTACTATAGGGGCTAAACTCCCTCGTTACAAGGAAGATTATATAATATAGCTATAGTATTATTTTCCTTACCGTTATATAATTACTAAAAGGCTAAGAGATAAAGAGCCGCTTTCCTTATAAGACTTTAACCCCCGTTAATTGCTTAACGGCTTAATAGAGTAGGGGGAGCGATATTTCCGTATTCGTAACCCTCCGCCTATAGAGAATCGTCGAGGGCGGCCGAGGAACGAAGAGGTTATTATTAAGTAGGAGTTTATTCCCTAGGCGGGCGGGGATCCTCTAAAGAACCCCCTAACGCCCTAGAGAGCTCCTCCTCGTAGTAGAGGACGTAGCAAGGGTCGCAGACGTACCCCTAGAGCTACCCTAAGACTACCCCGTAGCAACGTTACCTCTAAGCGTCTCGCCCCCAATATCCGCCGGCGCCTTTCCCAATTCGAGCTAGAGCCTTTACCGAAAGCCGAGGAACCCGAAGGCAACCCTATAAGAGGCAAACGGAGCGGCAAATAACGCTAGAAGACTACTAGGGCTATTAAGATAGAACACCAGGCGGAGGAGCGTAGGAAATGCGCCCGTAGGGACTAGCAATTAGAGTAGAAGTAGACTAAAAATACTAGAAATGCTATTTTCTCGATTTGTATACAATCTAGCTTTAAATCTAGAGAGGTCGACGTTAAATATACTCCTAGCCCCCTAGCAAACTTTACTTGGCGATTATTCAACAACTATATATCACAAAATATAATAGATAATATAGAGATATAAGGGATTATCTATAGAATATAATAGTATATTATTTTTTATCTTATAAGTTTATAAATACTATAATCTTAACGCCTTTCGATTATAGTTTTTAAGGCGAAATATAGGCTCTAACTTAATATTAGTACTACAATTAACTAGCCTTATCATAGCCTTATCGGATTATATAATCGTATACACGGATATTTTTGGACCAATTATACGAAGGTGCCGATATAGCCAAATAGCAAGTGCCGATTTAGCCAAATACAAGTGCCTACCTAGCATGGCCCATCACAATAGCCACCGTGGCAAGCAAACATTTCGAGAAACAGTCAGACATGAAGTTGCTCTTCACCATTCATATCAAGCCATCCTGTCATACAGGTCTTACAAGATCGGCTCGGCTGGTATATCCTTGCCCCTTTCTCTGCCGACCCCTCTCACTTGCGTACACAGGACAAATATCTATCGTCACCCTCTGGCGCAGTAGCTCTCCGATCTAACAAGGCTAGCCCAGGACATCAGTCCTTTCCAGCGGGTATCAAATAACCATCGATAGGAAGCCGGTTGGCACTCCCCGTCCCGCCACGCCGTATTCCTGGTTGCATCCCGGTCATACTGGTTCAAAGGCCTACGCCACAACCCCGACAGCTAACCTTGGCCATGTTGACATCGGACCCCTCCATCCCCGTTAGACCGAACCCGCCGTCTAGCAACCGCGACTCGTAGACCCAGACAATCCAGCCAGCGCCCAACGCATCCATGACAGGCCAACCTCATAACCGTACAGCGGATCTTCCATTGCACGGCGAGCCGAGCCAAGCCTTCACTGACACTATGCAGCCATCCGCGCCCGTAGCACAACCAGCGGCCTCGCGCCACACACCAAGCCAACATCGTACAGTGAGACCTTTGCTGCCTTCTTCCAAGGTCGCCACAATAAAACCCAGCTTGCGCAGAAGAGATCCAGGCCAAGGTATTTAGGGACTCGGCTTCTTTCACAAAGTAAGGATTCGGCGCTGTACCTTCGTTGCAGCACTTCGGGCCGAACGGTTTGAAGAAGTGGCCCAGGGCCGGAGAAGTCTTTCATTGTGGAAGTATGGGCAATCTGTGAACAAGGATAGAAGGTCAAGTCGGACAGGGGGAACGCTCGCAGGATTTGGTCGTCATCAGGACTGGGAGGAGAAGTGGGGGGTAAGAGACATGTACGGTGGGGAGGATGGACGAAGTGAGGGCCTTGACGACGGGGACGCAGAAAAGGGACGAGTCAAAGCATACCTGATTATGCACGAGATATCCATAGTGGATATAATGGGGCATGGCTCCCATGGACAATCCCAGGGGCCCCGTCCTTAATGGAGAGTACTTGACACTTTTACTTGAGTGCCAGAAGTGAAACTCACCATACTTGACAGTCGTGCTGAGGTACCTAGAGGTGTCAGATGACTCGGATAGATAAGGTCCCTTTCCTCCAAAGACGCCAACGAAGTACCACACTACCCACTAAGCAGGATCCTAACCTCGTCCAAAACGAAGAGCAACACATGGCCTCCACACCCAGCGTCAGGGGATTAACAAAGACAAGCCAACGCTACAGAAGGATAGAACATACCGCACACCAGACACCACATACCACGCACCGTACACCAGACGTACCACGAAACCCGGTCTAGTCAAACTCCTGACCGTCCCGGCAAACACCCCTCGTCGACTCGACGGCTCGATCGCGTAACCATTTCCTTCCTTCAAACCAAGTCTGTCCTCAAGCTGACATGAACACGTACTCGTCGGGTTAAACTCGGCTGCCGGACAAGCACCGGCCTGAACCGGGAAGTCAGAGGGACTGGCAGACGGGTCTCCGCCTCCGATCCCTGGTCCCCATGCCGTCCTCGACCTCGTTGCAAAGTATCGTAATACCTCGCAGGGTTGTTAACAACCAACCGGGCCGGACGCCGGACTCTGACACCGATGGTTGAACAACCCGGAGCCTCTCGTATGGGATGAACTAGATACACCTGGATCGCGGGAAATGTCTTTAGTCGGCCTATGGCTCGATGATGATAGGTCCTTGTTAGGAAAGCCACGGTGTGGGGCGAGATGATTGGTGGTGTCGGTGTAGACGAGGAAGAAGCGTTAGCAGGGTTATTGCCGCATTCCTCTAGATGTGAATGCTTGACTAGCGGAGACGAAGCATTGACAGATGAGTAGGTGAGTAGATATAAGGTGGGCAGGTTGAGCTGACTGGACGCATTGCAGTTGTGCCGTCGAAGATGTGTTGCTCTGAGTCTTTAAGCTGGGGAGGGGCTCCCGATGATACTCAGTATCCAAGGTGTGGCGAACAGAGGGCTCGTCCGTCAGATGGCTGATAGACCGGCTGGAGTGAAGAATTCTCCTCCTACTGGAAGGCAGACTCGTATAATATGGCGTCGAGGATGGACTGTGGTGTAGCGAACCGGGTATCGAGATGTCGCCGTGGGAGAACTACTTTGCCGGTGCCATCCCATTGCGGAGGCCCGCCAACCATTCCCAGTGGAGAAAATGCCCCTGTCAGCACCGGTTGGATCTGGCAGGATCTCGATAGTTCCGGTCTATCTAGCTGGATGCACCAGACCGCCTTCACGGCGTCCTTAAGAGCCAAGTTCTGAACCTGCCGATAAGCTCTGCCTCCCCCCCGTCTTGGGGAAGTGGTGGGGCTCCACCCAGATGTCGTCGGACGTGTCTTCCCAGTCGAGATGGGCCTCCAGGAGGAGATAGTCAACTGCTGGCAGTTTTTGAAGGTCTGAGACCAGCGCACGGACCGCTTCTCGAATCAGTCCGACCTTGTGCCAACGGGTATAATGGACAAGAAGGTAGAAGCGCCTCATGTGTAGCAAGGCCGTGGTCGGGGCGTTATTGGGTCTGTATACCTGGCCAAAGTCGCGCGACAACACGTCTGGGCAGCGGATCGAGAAGTAGTGCGGCCCGTCGGTGTTGGTGACGAGGACATGGAATGTGTTCTCGCCGTAGAGAATGGCCATGCCCTCGGCGTGGACTTGACGGCATGTACGGAGGAACTGGGCAATCTGTCGTCCAGGTAGAGGTAGGGAAAGGGATCGTCGTCGATCGCGTCGATGGTGTCGCTAAGCAGTCGGCGAAACAGGAGTCTGTAGATCTTGTTCCGGATCTCCGCGGGAATTCTGAAAAATCCAGGTGTAGCTTACGCTGACGTTGTACCCTGGCTGACTGTTTCCTCGGCTTTGAAATCCATCGCTGTCTCTGTGCTTGAGAGACAGTTGGACGTCAACATTGATAAGTGGCTCGTCGTTAACGCAGTCGACGTTTTACGCGCCGAGACGTGCGAGACCGGGAGGCTATTGTTGACCGAACGGTGGATTGGGAGGATTGGGGGTTCTGAAAAAAAAAAAGAGAAGAGATTTTAGTCGAAGAACACGGTAGCCTCACTTTGGAAACGAGTGCACCTCTGACATCGGCACATAACCTCATACAGCGGTGAATGACCCATTCCGTCACGCGCAACCAAACTCTAACTCTTTGATGCACGCGGCCTCTTGCTCTTCAAAAAAGACTTTCCCAATTTCGTAACCAGAAGCCCAACACCACTTCACTCCTCATAAAGGATGCTTCTGAAACATCACCTCTCCGCGTCACTTCACAACCATTTGAGTACTCTTTAACACTACCTTCTACATCGACAATGACGCCTCCGCAGATCACGGTTGACTTTTTCGGCAATTGCAGCCTCCACTGCACAACCGAGACCATCGAACGAGAGGCTGGCCCAGCTTCTCCCGGCTACAAGACACCCCGCCGTACCTCTACCGGTTTAACCAGTGTCCCTCCTACTTCCCGCCAGTCGAAGATGAAGAAGCAGTTCTCGGAGGCTCTTCTTAACCGCCTGCGGGACTGCCAGACCTGCGCCGGGGAGCAGCAGGTCACGACACCGAAGTCAGCTCGAGTCGAAGTGGAAGCTCATTCGAAGAGAGCCCGAATTATCGCACTGCAGGCTATACTCTTGGGCGACTCGAATCAGCTCCTTGCGAACTTCCTGCGAGATGAAGGCCAGTCGTCGAAGAGGCTCCGCCGCCAGATCGAGGCTGTATTGAACCACGCTGGAGCCATGTTCGAGCAGGTTCTGAATATATGGCACGATACTGGCGCCGAGGAGAAGGGCTGTGAGACCCTGAAGTTCAGGGGACCAGGCAATGCAGATGCTACAGAGTCTGAGCCGAGGACAGCCAGGACTGCCGTGAAAGAAGAAGAGGGCAAGGGCACAGATAACAGGAAGGGAATGGATGATCACATGAGCGAGGTCACGGGGAAGGATACGGCCAAGGGCGATGACACTCCGTCATCTGAGTTGTTGCCTGTCGAGGAACCCAAGAGCGCATTCTCCGACACACCCACGGAAACACCCACGGAAACACCCGCCGACACGGCTCTCAACACTCCCATTGACGCGGCAAAGACCAGCACAAAGCGACGGCCAACAAACCACGGATCCGATCGCACCGGCCGAGACCTATTTGCCGAAGATACGGTTCCGAACTGGTACAGCCACCGCTGCGCACTTACAAACGACCATCTGGTGGACGTAGCTCACATCTTCCCCGTCGGCTTGCGGGCGCGGAGCAGTACATCCGGGTAATCCAGTCCGGAGACGTCTTCCGCATCACAACCTCCGACCCAGACAAGTGCCCCCTACCCAGCTAACCCCCTCCTTGAAAAGCAGTGGGCGCTGCACAGGGTCTCGAGATCCCTCAAAACCGCGGCCTCGCTCGGAGCCATCTTCGGGGATTGGCCCCCTCCCGCCGACGTCCCTCCCCTCGCTAGCGGCAGCTCGGTCCACCTCGAGGGATCACTACTGGCACATCTTGTAGACGTTGCGGAGGAGAGGTGCATGATCAGTCCAACGACAGCGGCCGAGTGGCGGGGCGCCGTGGTCAAGGCCGTTTACGAAGGTCTCGAGGCGCAGATCGAGTTCTTGGAGGACGTTGGACAGAGGAGGAACCTCGCTCCCCTGGGCAGCTTCGACGACTTCCTGCGAGATTCGATGGTCGGCGGCGCGGAGTGGGAGGAGGGGGCAGCTGTACGGGGAACGGAAGGACAAGGCGGGCAGGAAGATCAGGGACGGGACTCTCAGAAGCTGAATGATGGGGGCGAAAAGGGACTCTGTCTCTGGCTGGGGAAGGCCCGCGCCGGGATCCGTTCGTTTCTTGCTGGTGCGAAGGACTTTGGGTTATAGGAGGGCATCCTGTAGCTAAGAGCTTGAAAGTGGCATTTCCTGCGAGAGTAAGTGTACTACTAGGTTGGTACAACCTCATCACGCAAGGTATTATTCGCTGAGGCATACGTTGTCCACCCAGTGAAACATCTCCTCAGTCTCAACGCAGGTCCATGTCTATCAAAGTCATGTCTCCGTTGCTTAGCTGTATCGAGGTGCACCTCAAGCGTAGTCCCAACGCAACATGTGGTTCATCATACTAACTAAAGACGACAACACCTCCCTTACATGCAGTAAACGTAAGAACAGGACGCGAAGTATCCTCCAACAACCCAGGCAAGTCTGGCCCACACAAATGTCCAGGACCATGGAATCACCAGCCAGAGACGCCTCCCTACCTCCCGCACAATGCAAATCTCCCGGTTCCCCTCCTAGTCCTAGTCCCCTTTGCTCTCCTAACCTCCGCCCCTATCCCTGGATTTCCCCTCCTCCCCGATCATCTCCTCAATCTACCCTGCCGCTTATTCGCCCCCTCCCAATCACCACCTTGTCTGTCCCATTCTCCATCAACCAACCAACCACCCATCAACCTCCTCCCTGCCCCAGCTGCCCAATCCACTCCCCGTCCTCCACCTAGCAGGCCGTATCTGCGCGAGGAAATAATCCCCTGACCCGCGGCGAAGGACCCGGCACACACATATATAAGCGAGTTATGCGTGCGTGCCCCAGAACCACGCAGCATGAGTAGGGTAAAGACGGAGGAGTTCGTTGGGCAAAGCAATGGGAACGAGAGAAGGGTTGGCAAGGAAGTGGTCGCACCGTGCTACCATTTCCCTTCCTAATCATTATTCATGCGTCGTTGCTATGCTGCTCTTGAGAGATACTGGCATAAAGTACCCTTGGGACGGACCGCCCAATGAACGCCATCCTCCTGTCTCCCTCCAGCTCGCTCGTCATAACACCATCTTTCTGGCTCTACTACCCTCACCACCAACCCACTCTTTTCCGAACTTGTCGTCCCCAAAATATCTCTCTCTTGCCCAAGCCCTCCCCTCCCACTGCCACGTCTGCTGCCGCATGCCCTCTCCTGTGACTTCCTAAATTTTCATTACCGTCCTTGTCAAGATCCAGCCCAGTCTCGTGCCTTATATATGTCTTCCCAACATCCACTGCATGTTTTTCTGTCCTTTTTGCTTGGCTATTTATCACTGCCCTACCGCGCTACCCGCCGATCCTATACCATCTCTCCTCTAGAGCCCCGGCGGCGAGGACGACGAGATTATCCGAAACAGAAACCGCTAAGAAGGTGGTTGACGAAGGGCGCGATATCAGACAGATAAGGGAAGTCGGATATCTGGAATGGCACATCTGGCCAATCGACGTGAAGAAAAGGACAACTCGAGTTGAAAAAGACTTGGGATACCAGGATCGAGATTGCGCACGGGTGCATGGGTGCCTCACTATCGGACGGTCGCTCCCCCGTGGTACTTCAAAGCTTGAAATCGTTGCATGTTTGACAAACATCGACGCAACTTCCTCGAATCTTCGCATGGCGTGTCCTTCCCCCGATTTCCCGAGCGGTGCGTTGCCGGTCCCCCCTCTGCACCGACGGCACATGCGGACCCACGAACCTCCCACCTCACGACATCAACAGCATGATTTTCCCGGCCAGTTGTTGTTTTGGCGAACGGCTCTGCACTTTCATGGATGGCGGATGATTGGGCTGGTTGCGGGGAGATAGCGCCTCGGAGGTACTGAGTTATCGTCGTCGGATGACGTGGTCGGCTTTTGCGTCTTGGTGGTCGGCTTTTGCGTCTTGGTGCAATGATCCATCCAAATGCAGTCCGTTGGGGCGGATTGGACTGCTTCGGCACATCGCATTTTGGAGAAGCATTGCCAAGAGCGCTACATCTTATCAATGATAATCAAGAAACGTAGCACTACAAGTGCAATGGGCGTATCCCGGAGATATCGTTGGTTGTCCCGGAAGTCGAATCCGCTTGATGTCCGGAGTGGGCCCGCTCCGGCCTTGGGCGGTTCGGACCGGCAGAAAAGTGGACCGCATATCACGTGAGTCAGCGCAAGAAAAAATCCCTTTTCTGGAACTTCGGACCACTTGGGTCAAGGCACAGCTCCTAGCACGTCAAGAGCACGCTGCAATCTCCAGTGCAACACTAGCACGCACGAATTAACGCTCCCTACTCGATTAGTCGCCCAAGAGGGTCTTACCAGACTACCATCAGAAGGTCAGGAACAAACGATCAGCGCAGACCACCTGCCAGATAAGAAGCGGACGCAAACGGACACAACCGCCGACGAGTAGACCGAGTCCAAGGTAAGTAATGCAACCCTAAACTTTCTTACCCTTTTTTAAAACTAATAATTCTCTTGTAATACTGATGAAGGAAGTGGACGCGAACCTCAAACCCTAGCCCACCGTGCCACCGCCTGGCAAGGACCGAGCGACGACGGCAAAACCGTTGGATCCCAAAACCACGCAATGACACCCGAAATCCTTCCTGTCATGGTCTTGGCCCTCGTCTTGCTGCTCTCCCTCTCGCTCTGGGGCAGACGCTGGATCCTCAAGCGGCGGGAAGAAGAAGACCTGAAGCCATACCGCGCTCGGCTCGACGAAAGGATGAAGCGACGGGAGCGCGAGAGAGCAGAGCAGAAGGCGACTGCGAGCCAGAAGAGACAGCAGAAGATAGTGCATGTCACCAGAACAACAGCCAAGGCTGAAGACGGGGATGGGGAGTTGATGGAGAGGTTGAGGAAGGTACGTCAGCTGTGAGTCCAGTGCGATGTGTAACGCGGCGATGCTGACGGTGCCACGGCAGTTGCGTGCCCCAGGGGGGATGATGTAGTGTGAGAATTACTGTTGTTCCTCTACGGATCCCGGTCGAGAGTTTTGGAGGATGACAACAGACAGACATCTATGGCTGTGGACGCGGGTCTAGGAGTTAGTATGATTTTCTGAACTGTAGGAGGGTCGGACAACGGCTATGAGGCTGTATAGGGCTGAGCCAGTTCATGGGCGCATCTGTCGGTTAGGAGTGAACCTCAGAGCATGAATAGGAACAACACGGCGGGATTCCATGAACACTGTATCTGGCCCTATACGACTGGTCTTCATCTGCCGCATGTTTCTCAAGTTGTACGGAGACTCCTGCGAGCAGGCTATGAAGATGCCGGCGTCGAGCAATAAGAGACCGGTCCAGCTATTGGTTGGAAAAGACGAAACAGGAATGAGCAGAGGCACCGTGGCATCCCCAGATCCATGTAGAGGTCCTTTCTTCGCCAAGTTTACTCACACCCCTTCCTCGGCAGAGTCTTCCAAACCAGATAGTTCCTCGCAACACAGCCTCTGAACACTTAAGGGTTCATGCTTACAGTACGAGACTCTCAGTCGGACGAGGCGGCGAAACATGAGTGCCGCATGTGAATGCCTTGATTTCTACGTTGAGACCCATCAGCGGCCTCAACCACAACTCTCCACTCCAGTCTTGATAGCTCAGCGGATCGACGCAGCCCGATCAGCTGGTTGATACAGCCCGATTGCACTCTGCACGCACCTTAATGCGCCTTGCGACCTCGCCAGCTGATCAACAGATGCTCCGCCGTCCTGGCCCGGCAATGGCCGGACTGCGACCGGGACGAGCTCACCTTTTCGACTGGTGGAGCATCGCCACGCGCGCTCTGCTCCAGGGTTTGGCGCGGGCTGGGATACAAGCCCGGCTCCTCCTCCTGTCGGCCTGATTGGGCTGCGCTTCAGTCCTCTCGGGCGGCGATGCGGGCTTCGAGCCGCGGGAAATCGACCTGCTCTCTATGGAACCGCTGGCATGGTGTAGATTTGGGCTGGAGGAATAGCCTGCGTGCGCTTGGCTGCATCCCTTGCAGATGGGCAGGTTACCAGTCTTACCGCCGTAGCTGCTTCTGGGAGTGAGAAATCAGTGACTAAGAGATCGGCCAGCGCTTGCGGTTACCCGGTGGCGCAAGAGCTGATCCGGGGGACGCTACCAGCCTTACCGGCTCTCACGTGAACCGCGTCGTGCAGCAGCTGTAGTTGCGCTAGTGTACTTTCACGTATGTTGTTTGTGATTGCAAGCAACGTTCCTTGGGCTCGGTACACGCTCTGCTGGTCCATAAGGACGTCAGTGCTTACCTAATGGCCGACGGATGTTACAGAGTCATAGTTGTGGAGCGTTATGGTTGTAGACGGGAGCGTTATGCCTGTGGAGGCTCATGGGTGTGGAGTGTTGTAGTTGTGGAGCGTCATGGCTGTGGAGTGTCATGACTGTGGAGGCTCATGGACGTGAAGGGTCATGATTATGGAGCATCCGGCTTTGCCAGACGACAACGGGTTCGATCACCGGCCTCTGACACCAGCTAATGTCGCCATGACCGGCAACTGCGACTAGAACATGTGTTTTCCCCGGTCGCCCAGGGCATTGTGAAGCTGCTGCTCTAGTACGCCGAAAAGAACACGTCATTTCCATGGGTCGTCCACAATGAAACAGGCCTGAGTGCATCCAGTATCCGTGGTACCACTTCGCGTCTCGTGTCTCGCATGATGGAAAGTAAAGATAACAAAAATGCCCGGCTCAAAATGGCGGACATGCTATTTTTAGCCAGCTAAGGTAAGCAACTTCTCGATCAGCGCGTATTGTAGGCATTTGTTGTAACAAGTCTGTTCTATCGATGTGACACTTGATCGCAAGCCGGCAGTAGCAGGTATCTGTCGATTTCGTAGCTCTGGATAAGAATGTTGACGCCGGCTAGCTAGCCGTTCAAATCGTCGCACATGGACCAAGGTGCATGTGGTGTTGCGCAGGTGTATTGACCACAGTGCATGCTGCTGAACTCTTGTTTGGAGGAGATGATAGCGATGTGTATCTGTCATTCTACTAGGGGTCAGGGTTAAGGGTCACGGCATGCGTTGAGATGCGCAAGAGTAATCAAGCTCGAGAGCCCGTGGAGATGACAGTGGGTATTGTTAGACGGACTTGCACCAGAAAACCGGTGAATCCTCGCCCAACACACAATCGGCAGCCGTCACCAGTTCTGACGAGTTCGGCCGCATCCCGTGATACCATGAAACACACTGAGTATTGACCCCAGTGCAATACCTCAATATCCATGCGAGTTCACGAACTCAATGCAAATCATACCAAAGCCGCTGCAGAATTCAGCATCCGTACGGTTCGACGCACTTCGCAAATGCCCCCTTCCTCCTCGCACTCGAGGCTGTCCATCTCGGCCTTAGTTGCACCAACCACTGCACCTTTGAGTCCACAAAGATCTTATTAAGGCATCCATATGCCCAGGGACTTCACACAAGGGATATCGTGGTGGTCCGGGCTTGCCGCACTTGCCTTGACACTAGCTTTGCCAAAAACGCCTGAATCCGTTCTCGACGCAGCCCCCAGCAACCATGTCCATGAGCTTCGCTCTGCGCTGATTCCGCGGATGATTTGCGCCAGCAGCCAGAACGAAGTCCTATGGAGGGATTTGTAGGTAGGTGGGAGCGAAGTGTGGTTAGCTGGGGTAAGAGCAGGTGTCCGGAGGGGCCTACTTACGGCGGATGAGTAGCACGACGAGGTATCTCGCGACGCCGGGAGGGACGTGGCAGTTTATGCGCATGAGCATGGCCATGGTAAGCCCCGGTCGTTGGTCAGGTGGAAGGGGAAATTGCACATCGTATTCTGGGGTGCTGCCGTGAAACTGGATCACGGTCTCCACGAGGCCATTGTGCGGGCGGACTGATTATACCGTGTACTCGGGCGTATAAGCGCTCTCGGAATGGATCGTGGCTACCCCATTCTCTGGCTGACTTTGATCGATGGTAGCGGAAATATGGGCTGGTAGGTCACCTCAAGGAAGTGGTGGAGGATGTCGCTGAAAATGGCTACGGCGTGGATGAGGCGCCGACTCTCAATGCATTGTGGTTTTTGGTTAGGCCAATCCCGTGCTTGATAGGTCTTGCTGTAGTACCATTCGGTGACCCGACCCTGGATCCATCGGAGAGTCAACATCCGGTGCACGCGGTGAGCCAGGAGTCTGTGACTCATGTAGAGCCCTAGTTGACGGATGATCAAGTGCCGGTGCAGTTGTCTTGATGGCCGAACGGACAGATACCGTCCTGCCGTCTTGTCGCCACCCAGCGAAGATATCGCGGTTGCTTACCCCTCGGAGTTTTGTCGCCTGCTTCGATATCCGCGGACAATGCGAGGCAGCCGAGATGGTCATACACCCCCGGTCGGCGAGGCCGTCCTCTCCGGGCCGCTTGATCAGGTGGTACACGGGGCTGGGGGAGTCATGGCTATTGACGGCCCTGATGAATTGGACAGGAGTTGCATAAACTTTGGGGGAGATCTCGCCGAAGGGCCTGCCGTGGTGCTCCTCTGGTGTGGCGTTATTCCGCACCACTCGACCTCTGGTTCCTGGCCGAATTGGCGGTGAGTTTGTTGAAAAGGTCTCCCTTGAGGCGGCATGGTGACCTCGGTGTGGGAGCTTTGCTCAGAATTGGGCTGCTGCTTCAAGTCAGACATCAAGAATGAATGAGAGTTTGATATGCTTTATGGAAAGTAAGCCAAAGAGATGACAACCGTCATCAGTTTGTTCATGGGTTGGATGGCTACCAAGGACAGAAACAAGGGCTCCGGTTGCACGTGGGAGGAGGAAGCGTGATTCGAAGGGGCGGCTTGGTGGTGAACGATCTTGCTCCGGGTTTGATCAGAGTCAGAGAACCCCACATCGGCGCTCGCAGTTCCTCACGTTATGACACTGGATCTTCCATGGTTGGTTTTGACGCCATTTTCGAGATATCAACTTTAATGCTGCCGCTAGAATAAACGTGGATCATGCCTACACAAGCCACCGTGAGAATGCTGGCTGTGCAAGCCCCCAGAGTGGCGTCAAATACCAGAGTCCCGATCCGACGGCACGATCAGCTTGCTAGCCACCAGCGAGGGGAAGCGGCCACAGGCTTCTGATCCCGCTATCACCCAACACCCTCATTCCCTACTGAATGCTCGACAGCCGTTGAGCACGGTTCAAGCCTCCGAGACCGTCCCCGTCCGGCGCTTCAGGACGGCTACGCTTTCCTCAAAGATGCTCTGACCCTCGGATGTGTTCATCCACTCCTCAATCTTACTCATGCCGGCGAGATCTTCTCGCATATGGCCGACATTAGTTGTCCCATTCAAGACCACAATATCCATCGCCATCATCAACGAGTACCAGGCCACGACCCGGCTGACCCCAGCGCCTGCCGCAACCGCGGTGACATAGTCTGCAGTCTTCCACTCCTTGGCATTGGCGGTGAGTGTCCAGAAGCCTTGGTAGGTGATCTTCCGGGCGGCGCAGAGTGCCCTCGTCGCCGCGTCCCAGTGGCGCTCCCTTGCAGCGAACCGGTTCTGCACCACAACGACGGGTGCGCACACGCCAGCTGGGGGGTCTAGCAGCGCTCGCAGTTCGGCGTGGGAGATGTTGCTAACTCCGAGGGAGCGGACGTGGTCCGGCACGAATGCCGAGAGGGCTCGCCACGCGGCAAGGGTGTCGTCGCGACTCGGATAGGGCGAATGGAGGACGACACAGTCGAGGTAGGCGTCACTCGTCGCGTCGGACACACGCAGCCTCTCCAGTGACTGTTGGACAGACGCGCGCACTTGAGATGGGATGTCGGGATACCGCGCCGCGTCCGCGAATGCGTCGTCCGAAGGCGAGAACTTCGTCTGGATGTAGAGGTCGGACCGCGATACCAGCCCTTCCTGTGCTGCGCGACGGAGGCCATCTCCACACCCGGCCTCGTTGTAGTGTCTGGCCATGGCGGCGGTGTCGAAGCTTCGGAATCCAGCTTTGACGGCTTCGTACACAAGACGGGCTGTGTCAGCTTCTTTCCAGGCAGTCCCGTAGATCATTGGCGCCATCGTTGATGGGCTAGATGGAAGAGGTTGTACCAGGTTCTGGTGGTGTTGCACTCGGGAAAGTGGTGCGTGGACGGTGGTGACGGGAAGAGACGTCGAAATTCCCTGCGCGGGGAAGCCACAACTGAAAGAGGAGCAATCCTTCGATAATGACGTCATTGCCGCATGTGCAAATGTGGGTGGGGCAACAGCTCTCGATGAACCTCGCCATACACTCGACCATCACTCGACCATGACACACAGGCCCTGTCCTAACCTCAGATGAGACGACCATCCAAGCTCCGCACATAGAATTCCTGGCGGCCTTTGGAGCCCAGATCAAAGCTACCATAGCCATACATGGGCCTGCCGATCCCCATGTGTCATGTCCGTAAGGTAGTTCATTCAGCTAGGACTGAAAAATCCAAAGAGCCTCTCCCTACGAGTTCACCTTTTTTCCTTCCGTTGAGCACGAACTACTTGTCTTCCTCAACATCTGCACTATCCATCTTTCTTTCCCGATATGGACGACGAAGCTGAAGCCATCTTCGCCCTGCGGCAGCTCAATGCCATCAGCTCACTAGAGCCAGGCGAGTGTCTGAACGACGATGCCGTTGAACTCGCCCTGTCTCGACTTGCAGAGCAAAACCAGAACATTTGTGTCGTGGATAGCCTCGTCATGAAAGGCTTTCTCGAGAGGAGGCCCACGAACCTGAACCGTCTCCGGGCCCGTATTGCCGACAAGACAACATTGCTCCTGCCCGTCTGTCACGAGGAGCATTGGAGTCTGTATGCCTACGAAATTGAGTGGAAGATGCTGCAGTACTACGACTCGTCGCGGCGGAGCGCCCCCGCTGCGGTGGAGGATGCTGCGTTCCGGCTGCTGGCTGCCTTGTTGAAGAGCAATACCTTTACTCTCCGGAGAGAGATAGCCATCATCAACATTTCCGAGGTAAGACCGCCCAATGCTCCGTGATCGCCCAAACTGGTCCGTCCTAACGAGGCAGGTAGATGCCCAAGCAACCCAATGTCTACGACTGCGGCGTATTCATGATCCGTGCCGCCTTCTTACTTGCAGCCGATACACCCCTCGGTCCGCACCACTTCTCAGAAATACTTATTAGACACGCGCGGCGGTGCATCGCCGCAGACATTCTTCTGCCTCCCCCCTGTCGACTCCAGCCCTGGATGTATACCATTGAAGCCGCGAACCTCCTCCTCCTTCCCCTGCCCGAGGTACCGCAGGGTAATGCGGTGGCCCTTGCCACAAGAAGTCTTGCAGCGGCAGTCAAGGCATTTGACAACGGAATCGATGCTACCAAACTTAGCTTCGAGGAGCTGAGCGCAACTTGGGACGCGGCGGAAAGGTACCCCCCAGTGCCTCAGGGGGCCAGCGTTGCGGATACGGAAGTACACCTGTGGCGTGCTCCCAAGGTGTACGAGGTCGTTTGGCGCGTTCATGAGGCACAAAGGCAGCTTCGCCGCCTGCTTGGACTGCTGGATTACGAAAAGATGAAGATCGATACTATGGATAGGTAGAAGGGCGTATGTTCGATCGTGCAGATGTCTTGGAAGGGAGCTGGGTGAGCGTTCAAGCCGGATTGGAGGACAGCTATTCATGTTGAAGTTATTGAAGTTATGTAGGGGTAAATCGAGCAAGATGCAACGAAGCATGGCATCGATCCCGAGCAGGACGGACATCTGTACAAAGACATGCCTCACTATCGTATCCCGGCAGCGAGCATTACTTGATATTACAGCAACTATTGGTACATCTGTTACTAGAGTTCCTCTTTCTTACAAATTACTCTGACCCAGATTAGTGTAGACTGAAAGAAACGACAGAAGAATCTGAGATCGCATAGCAACATTCTAGCCTTATTTCGACGGATGGCAACGGGATGAATTTAATAGGAGATGAAGGGATTATGTATATGCGCAAAACAGGGCGGTTGTGGCACTAATGGCCAGAGTCTTACGAGCAAATCACGCATACGGGATAGAGCTTGCGATCTTGCTACGTCCCCAGCTAGGAACGATGAAGCCTGAAAGAGATGCTATCATCTAAGGCGATATGCGGTATGTTTCTCTGCCCATCCCACAGCTCAAGACCCGTCAGGGGCACATCCATACGTGATATATATACTGACACTCTGACCCGCTGCTCGACGACGATGGATAGGCGATCGGGCCAATTGAAGGTGAAATCAAGGCGACCCTGATTCCAACCTTGTCACCAGGGGGAGACGGTGGAAAGGACCATTGCCGAAGCAAAGGTGGAGATAGAAACCCCTAAGGTCCGCTCCCTGCCTTTCAGTTCTACAAAAGTAAATGAAGATGTACCTTCACCCAACGTAGCCTGAGTAACCGTCCTGTTGCTGACCCAGTTGCAGACGTGCAGCACTTTTGGCCTTGCCCACCATGCGACCATAAATGTTCCCTCGGTCCACATAAGCATGACCACCCTGACCCGTCTGAACAACCGAGCCAGTGTCGATACCAGCTCTTGAGCGACAAGCCTGCTTGACGGAGGCATGCCCCAGGGGCAGAATCCACTCCGTCACGTATCCCGCCTTTCGCTTAGCAATGGCGTAGTCCGCTATCCCAGAATCTACCATTATCCACTATCTTCGCAAGGTCAGTCACTTTAAAGATATGCAGCAGCAGGAGCCTTGATCTGTCGCTTCTACGTCGGTAGCATCACCCCTGAGTAACTGAAAGATTGCCAGTCTACGCCATATCACCCCCAATTTTGCCAGCAAACCCTCGCTCTTCTTTCCCCCTAGCAGCCCAATATAACGGCTCGATATTCCCGCCCGATACCGCGGTAGTCTGGTTGAGTCGGGGTATTCTCCACCGGAATGCGGTCGTCGAGTACGGGCGATCGGAGTCGCGTGGTATAATTCTCTCTTGCTGGTCAATGGGCCACAGCAGCACAAGAAAGCCAGTGGCTAGGGAGCCGATGATAAAGCTGACCGTGAGCATGTTAGTCAGGGAGAATTGCCAAGGCAGCAAACGCTTCGTCGACCAGCGTCTTGAGGTCTCCAGATTCTGACCAAGTACTTATTGGGATTTTTGGATAAGCTTAGATACCAAGACTACCAGGAAACTTTTACGGAGAGGCAGCAAGCCGGCGGTAGATACGTTGATGGTACTGGTGAAAGGTTGAAAAACGGGCAGAATGGAAACTCAAACGGCGGTACAGGGTCCGTCCCGAGTCTACCAAGACCTTTGGATCCTCCAAATCTTGGCGTCATGATGAGTAGGCGAAGATGCGCGGGAACCACACCAAACCCCGACATGAGAACCGGCATCTCAACTACGCGAAACAACTGGGGGTTTGCGGCTAACGTTCACATGGGCTGCTTGAGTCCAGGGAAGATACGAAGCCGGCCAAACAAGGCCGTTTGTTGTGCCTTTTTCACCCGGGCGTAGACTGAGTGGCTTCAAACTAAGCTTTGCTGTTCCATGGCCGGGCCGCGGATGACGGGGATGTCCTTTGCCGACCTCGCACTGGCAAACAACTTGGAAGCCAGGGGTGCCACGTCGACGGTAATGTCGCAGATCGCACAAGAACGATGTTTTCGACGTGAGCTGTCTTGAGATAGTACACTGTAGTCGCTGAACTGTGCCCGGTCTACGACGCATCAGCCACAACCGCGGCGAGTTTGATGTCGCATCAGCCAAGCCAGGCCAGGTCAGGACCGGCAATTTAGAGAACTCAGTAATGGAGTGGTCTGACCCGCTGAATTAAGATTTGGCAACACCAACCAGGGAGCCTTGCCATCATATACCTGGTTCCGTCCGGCGTTGACCCATAGCAGGAGCCACTGAAGAAGACCAGCTGCTGGCAGCGGCGAGTAAGCGCCAGAGGTGTCGGACATGGCCAAGGCGCAAACAGCAGTGTGAGTGCCTAAATCTCTTCGCTTATCAGATCTACAAACTCGCGCCTCACAATTGCAGTCTCACATCTCCCGCTGGTCGCCGGTCATCGCCCAAGCCAGTAGAAACAAATCATCCATCCCCTTCTCCTCGGCTCGGCAGTCCACTCCTCCAACTGCTGCTTATCTGGCAACCACGTCCATCATGCCCTTAAAACCCGGAGGGCCTTCTCCATCTCAATTTATCTGCCGCCGTGCTGCGGTCGTCTCGCTGCGGAAGCTGTCCTGGAATTTGTCGCCGGGAGGAAACGCCGCAAAGCGCTTGTGGGCTCGCATCCGGCGGGCGACGTCGAGCAGGAGGTTGAACATGCCTCAAGAGGGAGACTGGAAGTGAGATTGTTGATTGTTGGGGCTTCGCTGCTGTCTTAAGATGGGGCTGCAAGGGAGCAATAGTGTCCGGCTCTAGCGGTGTTGGACGCGGACGGTGTGGCCAAAGAAGACGTGGTTGGCCAAGGCGTTGTGGATAGAGGGCTGGATGTCGGAGTAGAGAAGGTCGCGGAGAACGCGTATGATTCGGACGGCACCGAAGCGAAGTGTGAGAAGCCTCTGGGTAAGTTTGGGAAGCGGTGACTATAGAACGAGCAGCTAGTTGCCGACGATGATATTGAGGAGATACTCACAGCAGGCAAGGACGTCCAGTCATTGACGGGGGAGTTCCTAGATTCCCCGCCAGACTTCAAGACAGGTGGAGGTATCTCTGTTCCCGGATCACTGGTTGTGCTGTGGCTGGATGTGGGCCAACATGCTCACTCGATCCCGCTCGCCTCAGGGGTCGACATCCGGGAAGTCCGTGTCTGGTTCGGTGTCGGCTGAGCCACCATGCTATTGGCTCCCTTAGGCATTCCTGCTGGCGAACCGAGAATGCCAGGCGTCTGGGCTAGGGCTCTGGAGGCATTTGCACTGGGTCATGCTTGATGAAGCGCTGGAATGCCTCCGTGTGTGATGCCCATGTGGCAACACCTCAAGACAAAGAGATGAATCGCTTGTAGACGGTATCGGGGCGGTCGAGTGGATCGCGGGGTTGTTGATGCGTCTAGTGAATGTCGCCGAATTGATCGCTATCAACTGGACTATCGATATCGTCGAGCGGCCCAAGACTCTCTGGCGATGGGCGTGCTTGGCGTAAAGGAGAAGTCTAGAACTGCAAGACGGACATGTTAGCTCGAGATCCTTGCCAAAGCATTGGAATCCATGTAGTCTACCTAGGGAGCTGGCGCTTCCAAGTCCGCGCGACCACAAGCTGTAAGCTACTCAGCTTAGTGAAGCAATGACTGTAAGAGGCGTGGTCTGGGAAGATGGGAGCACTTTATCTGTCCTGGACACCGAGACAGGTGCTCCCGGGAGTCAGAAGCCGGCTTCATGGTAGATATGGTAGGTGTAGGACAGGGATGGCGCACCGAGAAGAAGAGGAAGAAGCCGAGAAAGCGTAGTAAAAACAGACTCCAGCGTCGCAAACGATGAGTGAAATACGCGAATGAAGCCTCAGCTGTTGATGAATGGCAATATCCACCTCCCGCTAACCCTTCTCCTAGATGGTCCGCGTGGCCCCACCCGATAACTCGTTATCGACAGTGAGACAAGGTAGAGTCACCTTACACGGTGAAGTCCAGTCCACGTCATGGCTCCGCAACAGCCATCGACATGGCACCCTCCAGCCGTCCGCCAAACACAATGGCTGTCTAAGACCCCCTGGCAGTACCATGTTATACATCTTCTGACGCTACTGTCCGCATGTATTCGAGGCTTTCTATATGCAACCACCAATTCTATGCCACTCGATCGGGCGCACTCCGATCTCTGGAAATCAGCAACTTATCTACATCGACGCCCTCGCGGGAGACTCGAACAAGCGCGATCGGAAATCCGCGCACCTTGAAAAGCTCGGGGCCACTCCCAGCAACCAGTCCAGTTGCCGGAATCTCTTCCAACGAGGCATGTTGACCAGGCAAGACTCTCCAACTCAGGCACACGGCACGTAGAATCCTGTCGATTGAGGGAAGAAGGTGGTTGGACTTGCACCAGTGTTTGCCAATATCACTTCCTTAGCTACAGTCGCTGACCACCTTCTTGGAAATCCACGCAAGGCAGACTTTGCCCCGAGCCAGACCAAAGCCCGCGTGGCCTAGACGACCTCGATATCCCAAGAGCAACAACGAACCAGGATACTCCAAGAGAGTATGATCCTAGCACCTCAGTTGCAGCCGGCACAAGACTGCATCTGTGAAGAGGTCTCGACTCCAATACCGATACCGCTGAGAGTGGTCCACACTCATTGCCGAGGCTCATCAGATCCACGAACCACGATTACCGCGATGCGTGGTACAGCAGCTCTCGGTCCTGGACAAGCAGCATCACGACAGCTCGGAGCAGTGCTCCACACACAAGCCCGAAGGGCCGAAGGGATTCGGTGACAAGCCTACCACCAGGATGAGATCCCAGCTGTGCCTGTGCGTTCCAATACCGCCATTGGAGAACGAGCCCTCGATTTGGGGCTTCTTCTACACAGCTACGTCCTCAAAAAACCGCACAGGATCATGGCATACGATCCTTTAGCTAGCTGATACGCGTGGGGTCAAAAGTCGTCAAGCCAGTGGACTCGGCGTAGGGAAGGAGGTGGGCTGCGATGGGTACTCCCATGGAAACAAGGACTCGCAAGCTTTCATACAGCTTGTCTGCCAGGACAATCACTCGCCTCCCACCGACGCTGCGCCGCCAGACAGGCCCCGCCACTGAGCAATTTGGCAAGGAGAGACGTGCAACAAATCTGTACAGCGGAGAGGAGGGATTTTCAAACAGGGTACTGGCGGCGGGTGACTACTCTCCCTACACCCAAGCATGTGCATCGGACTGTGGATAAGGAGAGTCTGGAGGTGCGGCGCCAGAAAAAGGGCCTGGAAGAAGTCGACTTCGCGTTCCATGTGCCCATGGAGGTACCCTTGCAGGGTGTCTGGAACCAGATGATGTTTTAAATGGCGCTAGGTGTCAACAGAGCAGCAAAACTGGCGTGGCGCAGCAGGGACTGACGAGGCTCATCCCAAACGCGCCATGGCAAAGATTCGGGATATTCAGCTGCCACCACCTCTAGATGTTGTTATTACTCGTGCTCATTGCTGGTTCTTGGAGTGTGACTGCCATCCCTCTCCTTCAGAATAGCCCAAACATGGTGCCTGCCCTTCTCCAGATTGCATCCTCCCCCACGACCATCTGCCGTTCGCTCTGCCACCTCGATCTCGCTAGCTGGCTAATATAAGGCAACGGGCTGGCGGTCGGCTCTGCCGGGCCCGACCCTGTTGTTCAGACGGCCGCATTGCTGGATTGGCCTATGTGCCAAACAGGCCCGCTGACCAGCGGCTCGGAGTGGTATTCTTGCCAGTGGCGCACCCAGCTTGATGATTCACATCGAGGGTGTTGTACCCAAGGGTGGTGACGTTTCCTTGCCTACCAGTCATGGGCACGCTGTGGAATTGTTCTTAATCTCGGGGACCTCGACACCTTGGACGGTGCGGCCATCAAGAGGAGCAGGGCTATGAAAGATCTTGAAGCATTCTATGCGAAGTCGTAACATCAAAAGTCTGCCGAATGCAGCCGTGCCACCCCAACTGCCGCAAGCTTCGTAGCACTTGAGGGAGCTCAGGTCGGCTACAGTGAAAAGTGTCGGCTCCATCTGGACTGACCTGCCGGTGGTGATGCCCTTGGTACCGGTGGCAATATGATCGGCCTCTGCCCACTCGTGCTTCCACTGAAGCAACTTATGGTTGCTCTCAAGGGCCTCCTCTGTGACCCTTCGTCTCTGACTCGCAGCGCGCTGAGTCCGGATGATGGTCATCCCAGCCTGCGCGAAGGCATTACCATCGACGACGTTGAATTTGAGCTAGGCGAGGTTATGCCGCTGGGCCGTAGTAAAGTCGGCGTTCGCATCGCCATAAAGCCCATACGATCGCCAGGTACGCACCTCCCTGGCATAAGGGACTTGATCTCCTGATCCGTTGTCTCTACACCGATGCAGATTCCCAAGACGCGGCCGTAAAATGATAGCCTCTACCCTGTGCGGCGGAGATGCTGGTGGTGTATTTGGACTGGTTGGCGTCGATATGGTTCGTTGCGGTGACTTGCTCAGAATCTTCAACACTCCAAAATCTCCAGTACTCCGAGTTTCCTGGAGGAGAGTGAGCGGCAATGCATGGGGAGATAGTATGTATGCACAGGTATTTATTTCCCCGCCCGATATGTTGGCAACCCGCGCATCGAGGTACCGCCCCAGGGCTGGTGCCCCTCCTCGTCCGGATGGTTTGGTTTGTAGATAGTCGGATTGAGAGGGTCATGGTCGGCGGTGGTCGGAGGCGGATGCTCATAGGCTTGCAACCAGGGACAAATAGGGTTGAACGTATCATCTCTTCTTTCTTGCGCTCCGATCACGTCTTGTCTTCTCCACGTCCCATCCCCGGGTCGAATTGCCGTGAAAACAAAACCAGCGCGAGGTAAGCCCAGCTTCTTTCCAGGTTTCCAGCGTGGGAAGCTTGGCGGCAATGCCAGGTTGCTTATGAACCCTGGTCCCCGGAGCTGGTAGGTACTCGTAGATGCGTAGCGGTCTCCAAGCAAGGAAGACGTCCAGCATGTAGACTGCAGGGACTTCGTCATGGATGAGAGGTTTCTGGAGACCCCCGTAGTCTGCCCTGCGCCGGGAAATAGAAGGACATGTCACCCCCAGATGAGGAACCGACCTGTTAGACATGTGGGCGCGGGGAGCAACGCCCATCCGGTGGGAGGGAATCTGGAAGCTTATCGGTGGCGCCGGCCGACGTATCGGTGGCACTACCCAGCGCAATAATGGCACGCACCGTCAGCCCGCGGCTGGTATCTTGACCGAGCTTCGAGGTGATTGGCAATGATCCATCCCCCGCTCTGGCCGGCGTTGATCCGGCTTGTTGATGGTATTGCAAATGGAAATGGATCCCAGCCGGGAAATCTGGACAGGAGTGATTATTGTGTTATTACGGACTCCGAAGCATACGTGTGGTAAAGAGTGCCAAATGAATGACGTCGATGCTTTGGAGGAGCTTTTATTCTAGTGATATATCCTAGTATATTCTCATCTCTTTCGCAAGATTAGGTAAGCGGTCCAAGTGCTTGGACTTTAAAGAAAAGGAACACATTTCGATTTATTCACCGTCTCTATGTACAGGTGTTGTCACTACACCTGTCACTCCACGAGTATTTGACAAGTAATTAGTAATTTGATCCAATAGTTACCTTTGTAGTACATCATCCTAGATAGTACCATACCAGTTATCTTGCCGTATGACTTGAGGAAGTATACGCGATAGGCCGATATAAGCCCGAAGAATGTGCATGTCTAGACGGATATGGCATTGACACAAGGATAATTAGATCCTCGATTTTACTTTGAGTTCGACTCCTTTTCTCAAGAAACAATACCATCAAGCCGCATCACCATCAAAGCCGCATCACCACCGGCTCCGGGCTTTCAACCGGACAAGAACCTGTCTTCAAGCTGCACGAACTATTGCCACCAGGCAACGACATCAGTGCTCCTTTGCCCAAAATGGCCGACATCAACAAAAACAACAAAGCCACCAAGGACGGACACGGTCACGATTCGTTCTTCGTCCCATCTACCACCAAGCCAGGCAATCAAGGACCCGAGGCACCTTCTGAGACACTCCAAATCCTCAAGGAGCTTCGACGCATCAAAGAGATGGAGATGATCAAAGACTTCCTTCCGGCTTTCAAGACCATGGCTGAGGCCAAGGCCATCAAGCCCGGTGAGTTTGGGAGGCGCAACCTCCAGCACCTCTCCAGCTACACCTCCCACTCCACTCGAGGCACTGAGCATCCAGATTCAGAGTATACTCGCGAAGTTTGAGACCGTGTAACTGACGCGCGCAAAACAGAGAGATACGTACTCGACCAGGGAAACTTCCGCACGGCAATCACGTCGCCCCGATCACACGACGTCGCAGGCGACCTGCACCACCGCATGGTGATGTCTCAAGCCCGCGCCGCCAAGGACGCCACCCGGCCTCACCTCGTCCTGGCAGCTTATGGCATGACGCTTGCAACCTTTGCCTTCGTCTAGAAGACGGGCCTCGGCGAGGCCGTCGTTGCCAAAGCTGCTCAGAAGAACGCCCGAACCCAGCCGGAGCGCACCTCGGAAAGCAAGCACCCCATTCCTGCTGCCAGTACCACCGAGATCCAGGATGGGGAGCGGTAAAGACGCCGCTATATCGGCTGTCACATGTGAGAGGTACATCTTCCAACTGTCCACAAACCTCAGTCCCAAGTCTAACGTATCAAAGTCACAGCTTTGAGACCGCGCCGGAAACGACTCTGGAACACAACCCATCTCAAAATCAAGGACTTCTTTTGTGTTGGAGGACGCCTCTACCAGAAGATGGCTGTTCAGACTGGGGTAACCTTTGACCAGTCGACTGCTCTATGGCATCCAACTTCTTGTTGAGGTTTAGCGGTATATCAGAAATCATATCTCCTCATCACTGGCATTGTCCTTCGTTCCCGTTCAAGCCTTGTTCCGTCCCCCAAGATGGACATAGGGGAGTCTACGTATCCGTCATTCTCTTGGTTTGCTGATTCTCCCAGAACCTAGTTGTCTACCTCCGGATTTTGCTTCCAACCCGCCCTCGTCGTTTGGGCCCGTGATATTATATCTGTTTAACGACTTACGGGATCAGATTCAACATGACTTGGCGGTGTTATCCGGCACTGCTCCATCATGTACTTTGTATGCTCGAAGAAGGTTTAATTTAATATGGTGGGAGACGGATTACGGATTTAAGACCAACATCTAAAAAAGTATTGCGACACGTCGTCAATAGCAGTAGACTCTCGACATCCCATCTCCATGACCGGGCAGCCCTAAAAGTCGAAGTACGAAAAGGACCCTAGCGAGTACGATTTCCTAGGAACGCCATGGATACCACACTTATCTCCTTCTCCAATCCCAGCTTTCTAATCATTATCCTACCAATGGTCTAGCCTACCATGCCCTCCTCCAATAGGTATCACGGAGTGTCACTCTGACTGGCGGACGTGCCTCCGTAAGCATCTCGATGACAGTCAACTCTGCGGCACGGGGCGGATCGAAAAGGCCAAGAGGCAGGGGCGAGACGCAGTCGCAGGTAGATCTCCCGGATATTTGGAGGAGGTAAATGCACCCGGTTCCTGATTTCGAGCTCGGTGAAATTATCTACTGTTTAAACAAAATCGATACCGAAGTCGACTCCGCCTTGCTAGCAAGACTAGGCGTCGCCTCAGTCGAGCTCATCTGCCATCTGCTCAACGTTAAGTCATTGACGGAGGGCCGATTGAAATCGCATTGAAGGCCCTTTGAGATGAGATGACTGCTGACAAAATCGCAACCTCACGGCCCGGTATCGAGATCTGTTTTCGTGGGGTGGTATGCCAGAGGATTTAGCTTCCAGGGTATGTTATCCAGTTCCTCACGACGTGCGGTCGTCGCATTTGTGACCCTGACACGTCTCCATGCGTTGTTTTGTGTGCATGCGCTGATACCCAGTCTGAGACCTCGGCCCGGCCAAGTCCTACTGGCGACGACAGCAGTGGCTGCGGCGGGCTACTTGCAGCCGCATGCAGTGAAGTACTACACGCGCGCAAGCGACGACATAAACAACAGCTCAAGACAGATTGACAAGAAGACGTGGTGCGAGCTCACCTAGACATAATGTCGACAGCCAGCCGTCCCGCTAACCTAACCATCCCCGCTTGGACGATGGCTAACCTCAACCACGACGTGATCCTGCGGCGCGCGCCTGGCGGAGGACAACAGCTGGGATGTTATGGCCACGCAATGGACGGTGGACCATCCAACAAACAAGTGGCGGCTAGTACAGTGGCTGGACCTCTCCGAGGCGAAGCAGCGGCTCTTGGCGCCATATTTCGACGACGACGATGAGCGCATTCCATCGCCGAGGACTATCGGAGAATAGCTGCCAATGCGTTGGCAACGTCCAGCGAGGAGGTTAACTCTGAACCGCATGCGATTGCTGTACCCGGCCGTCTTGGAAGCCTATGCTACTCAACATGACAGAAATAAGACTCGCAAAAGGAGAGGGTGCGGCTTTCGTAGGTCAGGAGGCCTTCTGCAATATGGCGCCCTTGTCATGGGGGTTAAAAGTTCTATATCCGAGAGCAGGAGACCGGAGATGGACGGAGATGCCGGCCGAGGCGACGAGGAGGTGGCAGCCTCCGCTGACGAGGATCACTACGGGGAATGGGCGACAATGGCAACAATAGCAGCACAGAGCGAGTCACTAACAGCGAAGTCCGTCTCCTTATGACTGTACACGTATGGCTGTTGGATGGGAACGGCCAACCGAGCGAATGGGGTCGATGACTGCTGGAGTTTTGACCGTAAGACACAGGTGATGGTGGCTTCGCTTGATTGGCTACGAGGCGGAAGTCATGTATCCTGTGCCCGCAAAATGCTCGACCCTGCGCCGCCGAGTACACGTACCCTCACATGTACTCCTGAACTCGAGACGCCTCTTGCCATGTCCTCCTTGACGGCTGTCGCTTCAGGGCAGAAGCAGCACTTTTGTTGATGAACGCGTTGC
The DNA here is from genome assembly GCA_030052785.1 of Coniochaeta hoffmannii. Classification (NCBI taxonomy): domain Eukaryota; kingdom Fungi; phylum Ascomycota; class Sordariomycetes; order Coniochaetales; family Coniochaetaceae; genus Coniochaeta; species Coniochaeta hoffmannii. Next base: position 4,025 of record JANBVN010000167.1, on the reverse strand, counting down.
ACATGAACATGCTTCTCGACCTCGAGTCGAGAGCGGCGGCGCGGTGGCGCCGCGGTCGAGCAGCCCGACTACGGCTCGATTGTAGAAAGCAGAATTGGGAGGCCACAGACTCGGAGAAAGCTTTGAGAAAGAGCAGCCGACCGAACATATGCAAGACAACGCCTCAGTACATGAAACAAGCAGAACAAGGACAAGACCGGAGCTGGAGGCTCTTTTTCATCGTCCGAAACATGACTTCAAGTCAGCAGTCGAACACCCACAGATCAACATGCCAACGCATAAATCTAACTTGGCGAGAATCCGTCTACGAAATATGAGAACTAAGTTTTTTCAACCCGATACCCCCAGCACCTCCGCTGAGTCAACCCCATCTCTCTCGGCGCCACCTTGATCTGCTTCTTGTTCTAGTTCTCCAGCTCCTGCACTACAGGCGTAAAGGGAGGCCTTGGCGCCCAAGTCTTCGGCGTTCGTGTCGCAGAGCTCCCGGACCAGCGGTTCCAGAGACGTTATGTGTTACCGTACCTCGTCCTCGTCGTCGCTGGTCCCTCATATCCCTACCTACCCGTGTCCTTGGTTCAGATCACCGATTCCCCGGACTAGGCGTTGCCAGCAAGTGACCAGGCCGGCGTGTCGACCAGCCATCTGCTCAGTTCGTCCTTGGTGGGGTTGACCTCGAGAATCGACCACAGGACCCTCGGTGAATCTGCTTTGGCTAGGCAAGGGTCCGTACCCGATGAGGCCTTCCCATTCAACACCCGTTGCCATAGCCCAGTTGTTTGTACGGTGTCGTGATACCGCCCCGTGTCCCACCACATCGCCTCGAAGCGCGGGCTGTGCCAGCAAAGTCTTCCACCTCTTCGGCATCACACCCTCGTTACCCTCGACAGCCAATCCCCTGGAATGCGGTCCGCGCTGTCCGGACCCCAGCCAGGCTCAGCTTGCGGTCCGACACCCGGAGCCGCGAGGCGCTCCTCCGCCCAGCCCAGAACTGTCCCAAGATGCCTGTCCAGCACAGCGACGGCAGCCGCCTGCAGAAGCTTTCGCCGCGCACGTCCCGTCCGTCCTGCTAGCGGGGGCGCCAACGCCTCCAGCTCTCCGCCCGACGAACGTGTTCTAACGCGGACGCCGCGGGGAGCCGCCTACGTCAATGGAAATGGCAGCGCAACTGCGTGAAATGACGACATTTGACGGCCCGAACTCCGTCGACGCCACCAAGACCAGTCGTCATCAATTGGGCATGTTGACACGAGTAGACGGGATACCTTATCCAATGCCGAGAGCGGATCTCCAGTACCTCGAATGGATCTCCAGTGTCTCGAGTGAATCTCGACCCCCCCCCCCCCCCTTCGCTTTGCACCCCTTTGTCGCGTTGTCAGGTGAAGTACTACACCGCCACAAACTCAGCCACGCTCTCTCCAGCCCTCTGGCCTCGTCAGTTGTGTAGGCCACCGGCGCCTAGAGTCGACCGGGAAGCGGTTGTTGATGACGAGCTCCACGGTCTGGATACGGGCGGAGGGCGGGTAGGCGAAGCCGTGGGTCGAGGGCCAGGTCTATGCGGGGGCCCGAGAAGTCCTCTGAGGCTTTGGAAACCAGGACCGGGAGCGGATACGGATGGGGACGGGGAGGGGGAGTGGGACTGAGCAGATATGGGTTGTGGTAGGACGCATTGGATGGGAAGTGACAGGTGCGATTTGAGAGCGATTTCAATCGTGCTGGAGCAGTGTAGATGACAATAAGAAGGACTCGGGTTAGAAACACGCTCAGCGCCAATACATTCTAGCACTGAGACCATGATAGGCTATAACACTCGTGGCCCAAGCATCGGCGGCCGCCCTGCAGGAACAACTTACAATTACACCTTGACAGATCCTTATGTTCTTGACCTTGCATTACACAGGCCTCGATTGCCAGGAGCGAGTAGTAACGCAGATGCTGTATTTTCCGGGACGAGGGCGGATGTTAGAAGGATGGCGCGGAGAGCAGAGAAGTTATGGCATCGAGGCGCTCGTTCCAGCACTGGTGCAGGCTTTGTGGGAGGTGAGGTGGACTTGCACAGCTCGTTTCTTGCGCTCTGACAAAGTGGAGATGTCTTGAGAAGGGAGGGGCATAATCCTGAGGGCCTGGGGTATTGTCGTAGGGTGGGAGGTGAGGGGGCGGATAGGGTAGTGAACCAGGGACGACAGGGATTTCAAGGCAGTTGTAAACGAGCTGCATGTGGGCAGTGGGCGACGAGTAGCCGTCCAAGTGGAAGGGTTGAGAATATATGCGATCTGGGGGAAGAGCCACCCATCCGCGTGGGTGCGGAGGATGGTTCTCCGCATGGAGGGACCCGTATTTGCAGCTGGATGTATTGGTGTCGTAGAATCAGATGCTGTTGTGGCCGAGCGTGTGGGGCTTGCTCCCAGAGTACGCCATAACTTTCCTCACTGGCGGCGACGGCGACGATAGTTGCAAGAGATCGCTTGGCTCCATCTCGGACGACACCGGCATTCCAGTCCACATCGCTGCCGTCCCTCTCCCTTTCCCATAAACTGAACCTCAGCTCACCATCTACAGACCAGGTTGAACTCCGAGCGTCAGCACCAGCGCGCCAAAGTTGTCCAGTGGTGCGCGGAGACAGAAGGTAGCGTGCGATTTGCGCTCGATATTGCACTCTGTCTCGTACCCCAGGCCATTTTCGGCGATTGGCGCCCCGGTCGGCCAGGGAGACGCCGCGCATATGCCGGTGGGGAGGAGGGTCAGCCAGGGTTGCAGGAATTGATAGTTATTCTGTGACAACACGACAAATCGTATTGAAGAGGGGAAATGATGTGGCTGTAGGGTGTAGGCTCTTACCTGTCGATCCTCTCTCACGGACATCGCAAATAGTATCTGGTCTGACGTTAGATCCAGAGTTTAGCGCGGAACATAGACTGCTATCCAGCACTGGCCATTCCAGAATTCCATCGCCTGAACGCTCCGTTACCCCTGTCACGGCATGATACTCGACGGTGGAATCCTCCCGCCACTGACCACCCAGTTCCCAGTCACCGCCATCCAACCCAGCCACCGCCAAGGTTTCAGTCCAGATCGTAACCACGACCGCCCCCGCGGCCTAATCCGACCCAAGCACCAGCACGCTCCCGACGTCGCACCCTCCCAACCCTCCGCCGGTCCAGCTGCGCCGAGTGCAAACACAGCGTTCTGAACCCTGCCTTCCAACGCCCCGATGTTCCCCTACATCGACTCCGTCGTTAGACACTACATCCGGGACCACGGCGATGCTGCCTTACTGCGTAAGATAGACGAGCCGCAGGTGCAGTTCGAAAATACAAGCGTCAAAAAGCGGAAAATAGAAACAGGAACATGACGAAGAAGCAGAGGCAAGAGAGGAAATCGTCAGAGGCAAGAGGCTGACTGTCAGCAACGTCGGTTATGAGGAAGATAAGCACCCGGGCGGCAAGGGACCACGAAAATATGCCAGAAAGGGACATGGGCAAGGGGGAGAGGAGTTGCAAGCACCAGCCCTGAGCACTTCCGAGCTGGAAGAGATCGTAGAGAATGTACAGCAGATTAGGAGGAATAGGGAGCAGGCAGGAGGGGGATGTTAGGGCGGCGGCAGAGGTCATGGTCAGCGCGTGGATGGAGATGATACAGGCTGATGTCAGGATGGCGAGGGTACCGCAGTACTTGCTCCTAAAGAAGATGGAGACGAGGCAGCTGGCGAGAGTGCGCGGATAATATCCCTAAAGATGATGTTATATAGAGTCCACTACGTTCACGGTCGGTTACGGATCTTGGGTACCTTGTATTACGTTGGGTGTAGTTCGTATGATCACTTTGCCACAACCACTGCCGTGTCAACCCAGTTGCCTAACCTCATCCTCAAAGCTCCCCGCCCATCCTCGATCCCATCCCCCCCAACTTTCCCAACAACCACCCGATCTCCATCTAGGCACCCAACCTTTCCATCTTCCCCTCGCCCTCCCCGGCCAGAATACAATGCGCCCACTACCCTCGCCAACCGGCTAGCCATCCCCCCCCCC